>JAUTCA010022237.1:0-12500 GCA_032362005.1 Nodopelta heminoda | reverse complement strand
TTCCTTTGTCAGGCATTTGTACGCGTGCCAACATTATAGGTAGCCAACATTCGATAATAGACTTTATTTAAATCTTCACCATGTGATATCAAACGTTAACATGAATATTGATTAAATATTATGGTGGTGTTTTTTTTTTTTTTGTTTGGGGGCAAAACGTAAAACGGGTGTACTTATAAAATATAAAACGCAAAACGGGTGTCGTTCTAAGATATAACATAACTTGAAATTGCCAGTGGTCTTCGAATGGAAGCATATAGGGTATCGGGCTTACATTTGATAATTGTGAGTTCATCGATCGTTTGTGGGGGCTCCATTTCACATGTTCATTCTAGCTATTGTCATTTTAGTTATGAATGATTCAGAGTAAAACAATATTGAATTCAATGCTACTTTCGATTTGAGTAACCAGGCCCCGAGATTACGAAACATTTCTGAGTACGATTTCATACTCAACTCAGAATTGTGTTCATAAAACGTAATTTTTTCGAGCATAGCACTTGACCTGAGCACAAAAACGTACTCATAAAAAGTTTCGTAATCTCGGGGCCAGCCCATTCCCTTCTTTATCATTGTCCATGTAGTATCCAAAATGGACTCGTGCAGATTGAAATCATATTTAGATGCTCAAACCCCATGTCCAGTATGCAAACCTCCTGTTTGCTGGTTAACACTGTTACTGAGATTAGAATTTCAATGCATTTCCATAACCATCACGCGTAAAAACAAGTTCAGACCCGAATTCGGCTCTTGTTCGGAAACTTCTGTATACAGTATATAGTGTCCTGCTCTAACACAAATACCCCGCCCCTCCCCGATCCCCCAGCCCCCCTTCCTTGTTGAAATTTGATATTGCAATTGAGTTTGGGTCCATCGATCATGCCTTGCTTGTTTGTACTTGTGTCACACCCTTGAACATTGCTAACTGTTAATAAACTCGGCACAACGCTCTGCTAAGTATGCTAAAACGTATACTGGTTATACCTATGTAAACTGTTTGTAAATCATTTGTGTTGGATAAACTTGGTACCCAACCTTGTTATTTCTATGTTCGTACGTGAATCACGGTGTACGCTAGTAGTTGGAGTGTCTATTATTCGCAGTTAAAGCGTCATCGTTTGACCTTTTGAAAACTAAAATAAAATGTTCTCGAAAAGATGTAAAGCTGAGTAAAGCAGCCAAGACAAATGTTAATAAGATATTATCTATTTAATAAGATATCAACATATGCACTTTGTATCAACAATATATTAACACGACATGGATGAATGCGTCCGGTTATTTCCTCTGCATATCTTACAGGGTCCCGTTCGATAGAACGAGTGTAGGGCAAAGTGAGTCGTAACTCCAATATACGTAGACATGTAGATACGACTCCCTGCTTAGAGCTACGATCGTTTTGTGCAACGGGGACCTGGGTATCGTTTCTCAAAGCTCTCATATCTACTACGAGACCATAAGGAATTTCGTAGCGATCTCTAATGCATGGGGGATCTTGCACTTACGAGAGCGCCATGGTCTCATAGTGGCTATGAGAGCTTCGAGAAACGATACCCTGGTACTGATTGTGCTAATAAGTATGTATTGCATTGATATAATATACGCTCAAGGTGAGACGAATTAGGACAGTTTGTCTGTCTGCCTGTCTGTCTGTGTTTGTCATGTATGGTGTATATGACGTGATGTCTCTGACAATCACTCGTTGGCTGTTAAAATGTTCGGCAATGCATTACAATAAGGATTAGACCTATGATTTACATTTTAAATGTTTGCCACTTTAACCCGAGAAACATCAAACATCACATGGTCATTTGACACGTTCTCAACAGTTCGTAAAATATCTAGTCGCCAGGCATTTGTCTCGGAAGGTTTTATCACACATTATTTTTCTTTCTTTCTTTCTAGTACCGATGCAACTTTGGTTATAATCATTCTGCCTCCTTAATTTTAATCATGCATGCCTCAAGGCAATATTATATACTCAACAAAATTAATTAAGGGTCAATAGCTTTTGGAGACATATAAATTTAACAGTGTATTACATTTAACAATGAAGAATGTCCAATCATCTACAGCTTCCATGTACTTACTCTTCAAGAACTTGCAGTCTTGTAAAATCATTAGTCTTGCGGAACGGCACCATTCCTAAAGCAGAGTTATGAAATTAGTATATTTCTGAAATATCGGCTGGACCTTAATTTATTTTGCTGAGTATAAATGTACCGGAAATAACAGGGTATCCTTTCACGAAGCTCTCTTATCCACTACTGAGAGACCATAACGATCTCTTTGCAACAACTATCGGCAAAGTGAACGTTATGATCTCTGAAAGATAGCTTCGTGAAAGGATACCCAGGGTATCGTTTCTCAAAGCTCTCATATCCACTACGAGACCATAGCGTAAGCGCACGAGATGACTACGAGATACCTTATGATATCGTAGTAGATATGAAAGCTTCGAGAAACGATACCCAGGCCAATAATATGTGAATGCTAATGTGTTACTATGTCTGGGCATATGGTATTTCCTCGCAGTAATATTGCCGCTGGTTTATGATGGCGCAGAATGGCGATATTGGGACAATACAATAAACCACAGCCTAAACTGTTTTAGCTCAGGCTCAGAATAATGACGTATATATTCGCGTCAGTTCTTCGTAATGGAGCTTACGCATAACGGTGAAACTTTATTTAGAAACGCTATCAATAACGGAACAGTGTGTTTATACCAGATTCGATAAAACACTTTTCTCGTTATGGAAACTATTACGAGACTCGGAGAGTATTTTCGTTCTTTGAATGCGCGCCACTAATCGGTGACATTTGCACGAGCAGGATACCCCGTTGTAGGTTCCGATATAGATTATTTGGTCTTCACTACATTGGAGTGATGTATACTGGCAATACCTGCATGTACGATCGATTTATAGATCTTTCTGGCTATCGGAAGAGAGATAGGGGCCTTCAAAGCTTTATAACATATTCGTGAACAGACAACACCCTACCATGTGGAATAACCCGGATATAAGGTTTCTAACGTCTTTGAGGTCATACCGGAGTTTACAACGCTATGCCGATACACTAAAGAGCCCTCTAGCGAGTATGGCACTTGGTAGCACTTCGGGTGGATTATCTCCCGCTTTAAAAGCACGGACAAATTCTCCTCGCGGTAATCCCCGTGAAATTCGTGCACGATATGTGTTAGGGCTAAAGCCCTCGCTTGTTCCGAGATTCTCGTGCCTTGTGTCTCGGTGGTCTACCGCAGTAAGTTAACGCGGTGGGTAGAGGACAGTTTATTATAGGCTGGGTGGTTTGGGGGTGGGGCGAAAGGGGTGGCCGTCTCCATAAATTCACATATTCCCAACTATCTGAGCTTGCTTATAGACCTTCGGTCTCAATTCGCGGCGTAAAACAGATTAGCGTTGACGAGATTGTCAGTGATCCGCAACGGACTACATTTAGGCCTACACCGTTTTGAGGACGTGATCTTGTCGCTGCGTGTGCGTCCTTTCTTGACCTATGGTCAGATGGGATCAATCGGAATTCAAGATACGATCAAGGTTCCAATATGACACCAGATACATTGGATTAGTCTCACAAAATTGTCAGAAACCAAATTTTTATTTTGTGGTAATTGTAGCCATATATTATGCTTGCACGGAATTCAAGCGATCGTTATGCTTGTTATGATCTTTAATAACAAAAATTAAGCTACTAAATGAATGGCGACCATTGATCTAATCGTTATTCATCCTCAAGATATAGTGACTTTTCTTATACGCTATGTACAGTTGAGCATAATAAGCCTATATATACTAAGGCCTATGTATGCAAGGGGCTACTGGCCCCCTGTTCTAGAGGATGATCAATGTAGTCTACTGTGCTCAAATTAATTAACATGTAACTGCATACCATTAGTAGCATATCATTAACCCAAGTACATCATAATTAGGCTATCCTGCATTGACTATAAGTCATACGATGTAAACATGCAGTTCAACCAGAGTCGTCTGCTCAGAAACTGCGCGTGACGTTCTCCAAATAGAAGCAGACGTACTTATTACGCAACTATAAGGTTGCTTGTACGTATCAATCAATCATTCAATCAATCACGTGACAGGTCTGACATATCGATATCACGTGAAGTTTGCCGTGATTTCTCTTATTTAACATTCTCCGGTCAACGTCAGACCTAAGATATATTACTATTCCATAACTTGTCACACCAAAATACGATTCTGAATTCGCCTAGTCAAATTGACAATATTGATCCTCACTCTTGTATGTGCTAATTCCGATAGATACAGATGATTCACCACAAGACTTGTTTATTATGTAGTGTAAATCTAAATTAAATCAAGTTATACGTATGGTAAGATATATCCAGAGAGGTTAACAGTATATTTCATGGAAATATAATTCTTTCACGTAAAGATAAGAATTTATATATATAAACGAAGGTGATATTCGTAAAGTTGTTTTCGTGTTAGTGTATCATATCTAACAAATCTCCCCCAAACCACCCACACCCAACCCATATCCCAAATCCAAGTTTGATAACATAGATCGAGAGCGAATCCAGAGGTAAAATTATCCAACTTGTTTCCTTTAAATGGCGTATGGATCTAATTGTGTTTGTAGGGTTCAATGCTTTCTAGGTCAAAACCCCCAGAGTCTACAGACGTTGCATAAGTCGCTGTCGTCGTCTGTCCAGCGAATGTCCAGCCAAGGTCCAGCATAGACTGACCGACAGGTAGCCTCCGCGTGGTTACTGGCCGAATTCGTTTGGGAATGTAAACAGGGAAAAGGGGGGCCCCAGCCTAGGACAATATTATCACTGCCTCTACGTAAATGATGTGTACACATTTAGGTAAACGTCCTAGCCCTCAGATACCATAAACCGTTCTATTTCCGTGGAACTTCCCTTATAGTAGCTAGTTCCTTGTTTACGACACCTTCGAAAACAACGTAGGGCTTTCTTTGTACTTTTAGAATACTAGTAATCAATTTGGCAGTCAAATGGTGTTGTAGAATTCGTTACTTTAAAAGTCTTTATCCATTCCTAGCGTAGAAAGAAAAGTGCTACCCCCCTGCCCACCCTTTCTTAACGTAACCTCCACAAAAGTGATATTTTTTCTTTTAAAGTAGACACACGAAGAAGTGGATTTTATTATTCAGTTTGACCTTATCTTCTCGTATCAGTTCACATAAAGTAACGTATATTACAAGTATTCCGTAACGTACACAGTGGGCTTTCAGTGATTCAACACACGAACGTCCGTCTGCATTTTCAATCGGATTTAAGAATGAAAACTGCTGCTTACCTCATCACCCGTCTTTTCACTGCCTCGTTTAAAAATACGCCTCCCAATATATTCCAGAGATTAAACGAATTACGACGTCCGCCCTCGTAACTTGCGCGGAACAAGGAGGAAATGTTAACAGTATAGTGCTCCGAAACCAACGTGATTCCATTCTCAGTGTCTTGCACACTAACCCAATTAAGTAACGTATCCTGTCTTCACTAGAACCATATTAGTTCAACCCTAGAACTAATTCCATGTATGTGTACTCTACAATATTCTACGACCGTCCTTGTCTGAGTGTCTGTGGATTCTGAATTGTTTATAGATATTTCACGATGTCTTGTGTGTGCATGCATAAATACTATATTTATACCAGAGTCAATAACAAGCAAAGTCATCGTTATTTCGGGTGATACTGTAATAACCTATATATATAATATAGTCGTTGATTACTGTAAGCAAATCAGGTTGTTATCTTCTGATTGAATTCCTTCTGGAAATTGGTGCGTGTGCACGGCGGTGTGTACCCTACTTGAAGACGTCGTAGGGAAGAACTGGTGGCGCAAGAACGTATCCATGGGGTAGGCAGCTCTGGTGGGGTGGGGTGGGGTCGGGTAGTGTGGGCGGTTGGTGGTGCTTTGGAAATGAATTCTAGGGGTGGTAGGTGGGGTCGGGTAGTGTGGGTGGTTGGTGGTGCTTTGGAAATGAATTCTAGGGGTGGGAGGTGGGTGTATTCTTAAGAATGGGGTGGGTGGGTGTGAGTATGAAATTTCAAGTACCTAACTGTATTACATTGAACATATTATTTACTTTTGAATTATTTTCAATGGTGTTCGTTTCACAGCAGACAGTTTTAATACGAGTCACGCAGTGCTCAGATCAATGATTGAACTCAAATGTAAATGGCCGCTGATCTTTTTATAAGTGCTGAGTTATTTTGAAAGCTCATATCTTACGGGGATTATTTTTTTTCAAAGATCGCTTTTAAAGAGGTACCATGCACAGTCAACACTTTCCAATACATTACACCGTGCATCTCTAAAAACCGTCATTCATACCATTAATGTAATAGCTTTGCATTTCTTTTTCTCATGTTAATTTAATATAAATATGTATATATCCTGTGTAATAAAAATGTGGTTAGCTAAAGAACGCAGGGAAAATAAAATAAAATGTATTTATGTCAATTATCACAGTTCAACTTCAACATCTGACAGAAAACTGACAAGGAATGTTTTATAGTTTCCCCATTAAATCTCTAAATTGCGTAGTTATAATAATATCAATCCTGTAGTATTTATTTATGTTTGAGATGTTTTTAATATGCCATATAATTCTCACCTTTTCTTTTGAATAAGCCTATCATTATATGTTTTTCTCTCACAAGCGTACATAGTATATATACATGCACAGGTACAGTTATGTATATTATTTTTGTATGTATACAGGTCATAACGGTAGCTAAAGAATGCCATCAATGTTGGTTTATGTGTCTTGATATATCACAAGTGCCGCTTTATTTCTTAGAAAAAGTTTCTCTTGGGGATTTCGGTAGAGCTACTTTAACTCAACGCAGATATTGCCAGTTATTCTGAGTACGTCATATATTCATATTTGGACGTGTACGTGAGAGTAGACGGATATTAGACCCAAGCGTTGTAATTCAATGTACTATACCCCGTTGTTCAGAACGCCAGTAGTTTCAATTGATTGTAAGTCAAATTTTAGGGACCTACTACAAGCACGGTATGTCTCGTGAGTCGTTACACGAACCTTTATGTTCCTGCAGTAGTTTTAGCCAACCATGTTCCCTAAGAATAATTATGATGCCGTCCTCAAACGATCAATTTGCCTAACCATATTCTCAACTGTACACTAATAGTAATTATGATCATGCCATTTCACGAAAAAACAAACCACTACTAGTATATACCTACTTAATTCCCATCCAGTTGACGGCTAAACAGGCATGCTGGTCTGCGGTTCGAGGATTGTATGTTGTAAGCTATGCAAATAGCTCTATTGTACTTCGCTGTATATTATTATCAATGGTCGTGGGTTTGAATGGACGTGTAGACGTGATTTCCTGGAAAGTTTTTCATGTTCTCAGGAATGGTTACTATAATATATTATATGGCTTCGACTGGGATTGTCCTTGGTGCTTAAGCCCGAAAGTTTATAGTATCTGCGCTATTCAATCTAGTCTACTTGCATATTTCTATGACCCAATTCTGAGAGATAGACACACACGCACACACACACACACACACACACACACACACACACACACACACACACACACATACACACACACACTCACACACACACACATACACATACACATACACATACACATACACACACACATACACACACACCTATATATATATATGAGAGAGAGAGAGAGAGAAGGGGGGCAGGTACGCATATATATCTTAACGGCCGACAGGTACCTCGAAATCGGCAGTACACGTACGCCCTACTCGGGGTTAAACCTTTCATTAACACCTCGCAACAATTTTCTTCCGCTTTGATACTGTAAGTCAAAATATTCTTATCTGATACAAAGTATCACAAACGATGACCTTTGTTGTGATTGCCGTGACCTTTATCTAACATCTTGATTGGTCACTAGACCAAATATATATGTTCTAATCTATATCGTATACATGCAGGTATATAGGTATGTCATAGATCTGCTTACGTGACAAGAATCAAAGTGTTCTCGTTCGATGATAGCACTCGCACATCTCTAGTCAACATGGACAAACAAGGATTATCTTCCATATGTCATATATATTATCAAGTCACGTGATCGCATGCTACTGCTTTTCTTTGCCGCTTATATGCTTATTGTATTCCTGCGTAAATATATCAAAGAATGCCATTCATATGTTAGTTGACAGGCGAGGATGTGTGTGAGCAAGACGAGATGGCGTAGTCGATAAGCGTAGGCCCCCTTTGTATATATTTTTTTTGTCTGTTATCTCCCAAGACCTCTTCCCGTGGAATACTAACAGGGTTGTAGTATACTGTCGTATTCACATGAGAAATTATCATGTTCGGTCACTATATCGTACCTGTTCGGTAACGGTAGAAAGCCTAATGGATTTTTCATGCCAAAAAAAAATCATAACCTTTGTAGTTGTATAAGAGTGATTGTTATATACCTTGCTATGATGTGAATTCATCCAATTAGGACGAATTCACATCATAGCAAGTAGCTCATTGTAGCTTTTAATGTGATTGTTCTGATAATTATTATCGGATTTCTGATAATTGTAATATTGCGATTGGCAGTATAGTATAGGAAAATGTATGTACGTTGGACCTGCGTGTATATTGAGTATGTACGTGTGCAATACAACGATACACATCCAGACAGACATCCAGACAGACATCCAGACAGACAGACAGACAGACAGACATCCAGACAGACAGACAGACAGACAGACAGACAGACATCCAGACAGACAGACAGACAGACAGACAGATTTTTTTTCAAATGACCACCAACTTCGGTACAAGAGATGCAATCATGTTACACAAAACGGATCAAGATGCAATGGGTATACCTTTTGCATTGACAGTTCGATAGAAATATTTGTATACATGTATACGGATGTCTGTTGATGTCTGTTGATGTCTGTTGATGTCATGTACCTGTACAATGAGCAACAACAAACAAATTCAGAGAGAAAAAAAACCAGATAGATATTTTTACGTTCGTTCATAACATTTGAAATTGGTATTTTATTGTCTTTGTTTTTTACTTGCAGCTATCATGATGACGGTCAGTGTAAGCACGGCGAATAGAACTGTGGCATTGAAGGGGAAGGATGCCAAGCGATACCTCTGCATTGACAACAGCTCTACAGTATACTCTAGCGTAAGTATAGAACGTCAGTTGCGTCATGACTAAGCGGCATCCAACGACCAATGACCCATCAAATAACTTCATGTTGATCTGAGTAGTTTCTGTACTCCGTTCATCGATTGAAGTTTGGCATTGACAACCCCACAGTAGAACTTGACATAAGTATGGAACGTCGGGTACACCGTAACTATAGCACGTCAGTTGCGCCATGACTAAACGGCATTCCAACGTCACTATATTGCGTCATGGCCGATATATTAACTTCATGCTGATCTGAGTAAGCTCTGTACTCCGTTCATCGATTTAAGCTTCCCAGCACTGCTCATTAGTGGGCATCTTCAGTTGCCACTAGGGTGAAGAGAGTTAAGGGAGCCTATATCGTCATACATAATTGTCAAATTCCAACAGCGAGGGTATTAAAAATAACCGGATCTAAACCCCAATTCAACCAGCCCCAAAATAATTAAATACATAAATAATAAATAAAAAATAAAAATAAAACAATTACAAATAAAAAAAGAAAGGAAAAGTTTGTTTAAAATAATAGAAATAACTCATTTACTCACGTCACCCTTATGTTGTGTTTTCAGGAGCACCTTTTGGAAGATTGTTACTTCGTAGAGGAGTATGACGTCGGCTACAATACTTACCAGCACGCCTTCCACCGGCGCGGCAACGACAAAGTGTACCTCGCCATCGACAACGATGGCAAGTTGATCGGCCACAAGAGGCCCGGACAGCAGGCCGATGACCGGATCTTCTTCGTCCCCGTGGAGGTCAAGCGACAGACCGGCATGCCAATATCGCTTCCGGTCGTCACAACGTCAACGTCTGCGCCGACGACGACGGTACGCTCGGCGACGGTGCCGCCGGTAAAACGGAAGTTGGAAAAGACACGAAAGAGACGCCGACGGTGGTGTAAATATCTCATCGAAGGAAGACTGACGCGAAATCCCCAAAAATATGTTAATAGGTGCAAACGTGACTGTGACATTCTTGCTAAAATGTTGGACAATCCCAAACGTTATAAGCGGAAATGCCTGAAACAAAGGAAGAAGCGGAGGAGGAGGAACCGGAGAAGGAGAGGGCACGGGGAGGTACAGGGGCATCACATACGTCACAGGGACGGACACAGAAGGACTCGTAACTCACACAGGGGTCACGCAAGACGACGAACGCCTGTAAACGTCACGATGACACCTCATTCACATACGACAGACGTCACGTGACGATGTGATTGTGTGATGTGATGTGATGTGATGTGATGTGCGGTCATGTGACTTAGTTTGTGATTCCCTGTACACAATAACGAGAATGGACTCTTATTTATCTCCCACCCCCAAACTCTTCGAGCCCCCTAAAAGCGGTGGAAGAAAACAAAACCCGGAAGTTCGTATTTCCGACGTTCGTATTTCCGGTTCCGGTCTGAAAACGCAAGCTCCGTGTGATATCATGTGGTTCCTTATTTATTGTGCAGTTCTGGGTTGTGCTGTTTTGACGATTGTTGAATTGAGAAAACGGACTCTGCATGAACGTACCTCAAAGAGAAGAACAAAAAAAAGTTGCTAGTATTCGTGTAACCTCCACCCCCCATAACTTAAACCGTCCTAAATTATCTTGCCTGTCTGTCTCTCCACAGACGAACATGGACTGGACCAGATGCTACTTACTACATCAAATAAACATTCAGAGGAAATGTACATTGTGTGAATATCTTGCACGTGACCTACGATGACATGATAGTTCGTCACGTGACATACTCGCAAGCTATATTATAACATGTACCAATCGTTGTGGTTCCAAAAAGTCTGTGACCTAGCGAACATTGTGCCAGTTGATGTAAAAGTGACTCATCAATAATCATGTCATCCCATTTATGCCTAGAAACTCATAAATCATCTGCGTATTCAATGCATACTCATGAATGTTTGGTTAACGTTTGTGCCATGCGTTTTCACAAACCGCATGAACGAACGAAACCTCCCGTTGACAATCATCACATGTGGAAAATAATTCTGGCTGTGACGTCACAAACATCGAAAATCAGAACCTTTTTAAAAACGAACCATTTGAAAATTAAATTAACATTGATTCAATGGACTTAAATCTGTACGTCGATTGGATAATTAAGTCAAGACTTTAGAGAAACCGTGCTTTTGTTCTGGTTGTAGGCGTCTGAAGTGAGGAAAAAACCGCAGCCATCGTTTTTTTTTCCTTCTTCCATTGTCATTGCGAAATCTCAAACGGATGAATGTAGACTCTGAGGATGAATGCATTGTAGAAGAGAATGTGATGATGAGGATGCGATGATCTGTTATATGTCACGTGCAATACTCTGTATCCTTCATATCATTAGCTACGTTATTACATTAATCTTGTAAATATTATGGAAACAGGTTAAAAATATGAAAGAAAATGAAATCTGTCTGTTGTTTTTCTTCACATTATTGTTGTCAATACCACCTTGAGTTTTTTGTTCCTGTATCGCAATATACACAGAAAACATGGTGGCAAGACAACAATGATTACATAGGCCTGTATATAATGCGCATGCGCAATATCTGGAACACACAAAACGTCAACTGTTGTCCCAATTCGTTGAATTTATAATGTGCATGTATACAGGTACATGTACTGTATATAAATGTGTGAGTTTGCGTACATGTACTGTATATAAATGTGTGAGTTTGCTCACCATAGAGGCCAGACGTAAGGTCTAAGAGTAGACAGACAGACAGACAGACAGGCAGACAGACAGGGTACGAATACCAAAGTGGCAGATAAGTCAACGTCTTGATCACATACATACATGTGCTTATTTTATCTGAGAGACTGTGCTTAATTGCATACACATCACTGCAGATATCAACATTAAAGATATATTGCCTATAAAGATGCATCATTATCGTCACAAATAAAAAAATACACATTTATTTTTGGGCCAGAACTGCATACGATTTTGGCAGTAAGTATTTGTTTTAAATTCTTAAAACGACACATAATTTATCTGGAAGTACCCATATTTTAGTCAGGGCCACCCATGCCCGAGAAATTAGTTTCTTTGTCCCCACCCCTAAGCCTCAGATGTCGTATATCTCTCTGGGTAGTCCCCTCATCTTTGGGATTTATTGTAGCTTGAACAAGATCGGTTAATAAGTTTGGATGCAGGTGCATGCAGTAAAACAGTAGGTTTGGAAAAATGAAGATATACGTCTTTAATAGACTGTAAATACTCGCTTGGGAGGAGAAAGAGAGAGAGAGAGAGAGAGAGAGAGAGAGAGAGAGAGAGAGAGAGAGAGAGAGAGAGAGAGAGAGAG
>JAUTCA010020015.1:3757-17771 GCA_032362005.1 Nodopelta heminoda | reverse complement strand
TCCCTTCTCTCCCTGTAGGACAATTAACACAATAATTAACGTCAAGCCATAAACAAATAAATTAACGGACAAGAGTTAAAAATTCAGCGACATATTTATTATGTTTAGCAGACATGACGTACTGTTAGCTTCGTGTCATACTTGAGTAGCATCTAGCACCACATTAGTAATGTAGTCAATGCTTTCTAAGTGTCACAATGTGCGGTATGTTCTTACCCTCTCTCCGCGCTCTCCATTTGGTCCTGCGGGTCCGGAGTTTCCTGCGGGTCCCTACAAAACACAGACAGTTTATTGGCCTATTATGAAAGTTCTTTGAAATTCCCGATAACAAACACTAATTTGACCTCATGATGAAATAACACCAATTACGCATTATCATGTTTTTCTGAACTTTACTTGGAACACATTTATACAAACATTAATTTTATGGACTCTAAATGATGCTCGTGTCACGTCGTGTGGCACTATATCTGACTTTGACATAAAGAACTACTCACAGCGGGTCCATTGATGCCGGGTGGTCCGGAGGCTCCATTAGGTCCACGAGCTCCCTTGCCTCCTTGCCTTCCGGTGGCGCCATGGGCTCCATCTTTTCCTGAGCTGCCCTGATGAGGAGAATAAGAACTCCATTGTAAATGTAGAACTCATATATACTTCAAACTGTGTCTATTACCGTAGATGACATATGCAAATAAGTACCCTTTCATGCGGACACTACCCAATGACAACACATTCGGTAAAAACAAAAATATGGAGGAAAATAAAATATATTTATAAGGTATACTGTTTCAACACAATGCTAATGTGTCGTAGTGATGGCGACTATAGTCTATACATATAGTGAACGTTAGGAATTAAAAGTGTCAACTAGTGGTACTTACTCCTTGTCCTTGCTCTCCGGGGAATCCGACGGGTCCAGTGGGTCCTGGTGGTCCAGGTTGTCCGGGAACTCCGTCCTTTCCGTCATCTCCACGAAGTCCGGACTCGCCCTACAAGAATAAAGGTCACAGGTCATGCGTGGATTCTTACATGAACGTGGGCCCTACGTTGGTGGCGTGTATTTATTTCAACAACAATAAAATTGAAAAATAACTGTTGTTCAATCATGTCCGTAAAGAACAGTTTCAGATTGAGTAAAACATTAGGTGTATGGCGGTTTAATTATATTCCCAACTCTGTAACACATTCACGATGCCAATTATGGGGGAAAGACCTAATTTATTTAACTGGAATTCGGATTACTGGTACATAGATCTATGTTTCAAAGGTGTAATTTTCTTAAGTCATATAAAGCTGTACTGTTATCTCAGGGAGAATTCATTGTTCCATTTCTGCTGCTATGCACAGGATGAACTGATTCCACCGTCGGCTGCTAGTATTATGCTATACACATGTTAAGATTAAACTGATATCACGGTCAACTCACTGATGGGCCGGGTGTTCCACGGGATCCAGACTCTCCCTGAGATCCTGGGAATCCGTTGGATCCACGCTCTCCCTGGGGGCCGACGGGTCCCATAGGTCCAGCTGGGCCCTAAAATAAATGAACACCAATAAGCGGAAGGGAAGGTAACACGTGACAACAAATAACATGTACAAGTATTACATAATTAGTCCATTTATGAATCGAACTGACTCCGTGCTAATGTATGCTGGAGGCGCCAAGAGCTGAAGGGATATTTTAATTTAAAAGATGTCTTGGTCGTGAGGATTTCTACTGGAGGCTTGGGTAACTACTCACGTTGAGTCCACCGGAACCTCTCTCTCCTTGCTGTCCGTCCAAACCTGGAAGTCCAGCTGTGCCTGCTTCTCCTCCACGTCCTGGGGGTCCCGTTTCACCGCGCTCGCCCTGTACAAGAGAACAGTGCATTCGTTCTTTTATCAAGCTCCAATGTACGACATGTACACCATTGTGATTCTTGGTTTTAATATTCTATGTTTAGATGAACATTTTATTGTTCCCGAACTCTCATCATAGAGTTATCCTTTTTTGCTAGTACTGAGATTTCCATTTTGAATAATTAAATCATGAAACTTTTCACTATGTTGAAAGCTAGTTTTACATTCTACGTATACAACCGGGAATGTCTTATAGATAGGAACTATTACTAGTTATCAAATAGGTCAAAGTTAAACTAATGTTTTCGTTGTACGGCGAAGCATCAAAGACATCTACTCTCATTCATATATCATGTGTTCTCACCCATAGTTAAACAGTTAAATACGTACTCTCTCTCCTGACTGGCCGTTAGTTCCTGATGGTCCAATGGGTCCTTGGGCTCCGGGTCCGCCTGGGGGTCCAACACGTCCTGGATCTCCGGGGTTTCCGGCAGAGCCTGCGGCGCCTGAGCCACCACGGGATCCCTTCCTTCCCTCGCGTCCCTCAGAGCCCTAGCATGACAACACCAATAGTACATATACTGTTGTGGAATGTAAAGGTAACAGGGTCATGGAACAAAAATGACTATCATCAAGATAAATTGATATATTTTGTTATGTGAGGATTGCATTTTAAATCTCATTTCAATAATGTAAAATTGTGGCGAGAGTAGTCATCAGAGAATCGGAGGATGTCGATGTAGAGTAGTTTCATTCTATGGCGGTTAATGTTTATTTTTTTTGTGGAAATTATCCAAAATTATGTGATGCCAAGTGATGTACGTACTGGTGCTCCAATTGGTCCAACTTCTCCTGGGTATCCTCGTGTGCCGGTATCTCCCTACAAGTACAGGAAATACAGTATTGAACTTTGTACAGGAACATGTTGACGTTGATGCAAATTATGGAAGTTCTGGTCTTCAAGGCTATTAATATATATCTGTCACATTATCTATAATATATGTTACGGTTTATATCTTGGTAGTTAGCTAACGGTCATAATAGACTCACAGTTACTGACATATTCCAATGGAGTTTCCGTTAAAGATACAATTAACAGTTGTAGCCTTGGCTTGAAGGTTTCCGTCTACATATATTCAGGACATTTAATATGCAACAGGGAAACGACTAGTTATCCATACCTTATGTCCAGTTTCACCATCATCTCCCATGGCTCCAGTCTCTCCGGAGGGTCCCTGAAACCGTCGTTATTATCATTGTAAACAAACAATAGGTTGATCCCCATTTCGATTAATGCAGTGTAGATAGTATATATTAAATGTGATGCGCATTTTACCAGCACGAACAAAATGTATTCAAACAAGTAATCAAGTTATTCGGTTTTCTTTCTTATTTTTCCTTTTGATTTGCAATGATTTATTTGTTGTTTTACGTCGCAGAAGGAACTATATATAGAGCATTGATAATATAACTTGAAAACAAAATAAACATTGAAAAATTAATTAATACTCACAGTATTAACAAAACTGAAATAAGTCCATCAAAAACGAATCAAATGTTATTATTATATCTACGTCGTGTAGTAAAATCTTTATATTTATTTTTATCTTTAAGCCTAAATACACATGTCTAGACGGTGTCTACTCACAGCCAGACCGGTTGGTCCCTGTGTTCCCTGTGCTCCAGGGGATCCTCGCTGTCCGGTGGATCCTGGAGATCCGGGCTCACCAGCAGGTCCAGACTCGCCTCTATCTCCCTTAGCAGCTGCCAGTCCTGAGGGGCCGGGCTGTCCTGGGGGGCCTGGGGTACCAGGCTCACCGGAAGTTCCGTCAATTCCCTCCTGTCCTCGCTCTCCAGTGATACCCTAAGGAGTACGTATAAAAGGGTTGAATACAAACACATAGTTCATGACAGTGTTACCTTTTAAGGATTAAATGCATCTGAACCATAAATTCATCAGCAGCATTTTTTCAAACGTCAAAGGAATCTTGATCATCATCATCTTGCCTAGGCGACCTGGCGAGATTACGAAACGTTTTGAGTATGATTTCATGCTTAAGCTTAAATATTATAGTTGGATTTGTGAACAAAACCTTGAATTGAGCATTAGATCTACCTCAGAAAGGTTTCGTAATTTCGGGGGCTCATCCAACTCGCGGACGTCTACCCTTCCATGAGGGAGATGCTTGATGATATAACTTATTAAAGAACTCTTGACTTGTCCTCGTGAAATACGCGTCATATTAGTTAGTATACCTTCCTGCACAACCTACCCTTGTTCCTTGTGGGCCGGGCCTTCCCAATGGTCCTCTCTCTCCTGGCATACCCTGGAACCAACAACGTAATGCTTGATATGCCATTTCCGTGATTATCACACACAGGAAATCATTAAAGAGGGAAGCATCAAATAGGAAAAGCCTATACAAAAAAAAGTAATTTAATGTTTCTTGAAATTAAATGCAATTCTGGATATTTTCGGATGGATTTTGATCATTACCATTTCTTTTACTAATGAGGGCAGGTTTTTTCAGAAATACACAGACCAATTTAAATATTGTGGTATAATAAACAGTGTGTTATGAGTACAGTATACTTACAATGAGTCCCTGGGAACCAGCATCTCCTCGCATTCCTGGTGGTCCTGGTGGGCCCTATAAAACACAGACACCGCAGTCAGGCACCAGATGGTAAAACACATTTGAATATGCCAGCAAATTGAAGGGCCATGGTAGAATTAATGCACGTGAAACGTATATCCTAAAATGTACTTATCTAAATGAACTGGCGTGGTTCAACTAACTACTGGTATAGACAATCTAACTTATTTGTTTGCAGTCATTATTCATTAGCATTCATTGTTGACATAATAAAGATTATCAGATCGTATTTACTGTACACTATGTACAGGTGATAATGAGGTAGGTATATGTACTCACACCCTGTCCGACTTCTCCTGATGGTCCGGAGGGTCCTCGCTCTCCTGGGGCGCCACGCTGTCCTGACACGCCCATCTCACCAGCAACACCACGCTCACCCTGAGGACCGAGACACAACAGTGATCACTGCAAGAACCGCGTAGTCACTACACGTCAGATAAGCTCATCCAATCCACTGGACCGACACACAACATTTAACATTGAAACAAAAACAACATACTATCAGTAAACGAAAAATACGTTAGTTAATAACTCGTAAACGGTAAAAGAGCATAAAGTTTCCACAAACTTTTACTTGTTTCAATTCATACTTTTAGCTGTGTTTGTACTCACTCTATCTCCGTTTGAACCTGGCTCGCCTGAGAGTCCAACCTCTCCAGCAGGGCCGGGGCGTCCAGCCTCCCCTGGGGGTCCGGCGGGTCCTGGCAGACCCTGGAAGCCTTGTTCTCCTGGTCGTCCTGTAGCTCCCGTCTCTCCCTCTTGACCCTGGTGGAGTGCAATATTGGTGAACATTAGCCAGACAACATATACCCACGGTTGTATTATCCGGCATATTGCATACACATCGATGAGGATTCATAATCAAGCCAAAATACTATTATTGGGATAATATTGCATCTGTAGGATAGTGGATAGAAGGCTTCCTGCTTAACAGATTGCGAATTGACCTATTCAATTCACTACGACGTGAGATCTTCACTGCCGTCATATACTAATACACCAGGGTACTGCACACTAACAACGAGTTAATGAACTCCAGTCTATGGTACTGGATTTGACATTGATTGACGTTGATTGATGTTGATTGACAGCTAGCATGTCTGTGACTTACGGGTGATCCTGGTGGTCCCTCAAGTCCCATCTCTCCAGCGGGTCCTCGCTCTCCACGTGCGCCTATTGGTCCTGCGCGGCCAGTGTCACCATCACTTCCGGTAGAACCCTACAATAAAGGACATCATGCAGAATATAGTGTAAAGCTAAGCATTGCCAATAAATAGACAGATTGATTTTGTAGAAGTATCCTCCAGTTGAAAATGGTTTACACACTTGACATTTTGGAATTGTAATATTAAACAAAATATAGTATATAAAAGAACACGATTTAAAGAAAACATATATATATTGCAAGTGCGAAGGTGTAATTCAAACGACTTATATAAATGATAACTAAAATACACAGTACTCATTTTCATAAATAGTATGCCCTTATGGTATTATACATGTATATACTTTAGTTAATTTAGGCTATGACTGTACATGTAACTTACGGTATCTCCCTTGTTGCCAGCGGGTCCCTGAAGACCTGGTGGTCCCTGGATGCCCTGGGGACCCTGTTCTCCGTGTTGTCCGTCTGTGCCTGGGCTGCCCTGAAACCCATCGAAATCACAGCATATACTACTTCCGCACAACTTACCATCATTTTACTTCACTGTTAACTACATCATGTAGAAAATAAATAGAACGTATAAACAATAGGCAAAGGGTTTACATAAAGACTTGTTCATATTATTTTAGAGACTTGGTATTGGTTTGAACTTTCCCATGTCTTCATATTTGTCCAAATTAATGTCTGGTATTTCATTGTACCTTTACAGCAACCAATACATACGGACATTACATGTATGGTTCTCATGTGTATAATAGTAGGTAAGTAGGTGTAGGTGTAGGTGTAGGTGTACTTACAGCGGGTCCTCGTTCTCCTGGAGAACCATCAGATCCTGATTGTCCAGTCTGACCCTGTTAAACATGAACAAAACATTCCGTTATTAAGCTGCTAAAACATCCTAGTGTGGTCGTCCGCACTCTGACGGTTTTGGTATTCCTATAAAATGGACATTGATTCCAAGGCTCGCAAATTGGTAACTCTATTGAAGAAGAGAAATCATAGAATCTACGCATATTCACTCAATTACTTCGGCCTATTAAACGCAATACAATCAGTGTACTGCTATATGACAGCGCCTACTGTACAGTACTGTGGACTTACCCTGGGTCCTGGTGGTCCAGAATTTCCTGGAGCTCCAGATTGTCCCTGTCAACAAATAGAGCAGCATTACAAACAGCATACACCGTGGTTAATAAGAGGGGAACAGTCACACAACGTTATGATCACACAAATACAGATGGTAACGAACGTATTGGATTATGAGTGTTCTCAGATCAGTATTATGAATGATAAATTATGAACAAAGTTCAATAGTGTGACACACACTTGCAAGGCTGTAACGAACGAGCTTACTAGAGTGACCCCAGTTGAGTAAATTATACATGATGAATTCTGTATTAAGTCCGGCAGTGTTACATACCGGCTGTCCGGCTTCACCACGTTCTCCCTGCAGACCACGTGCTCCGTCCTTTCCTGGGATTCCTGGTCCGCCGGGACGTCCGCTCATGCCGGGTGTTCCTGGGAGACCCTGGTGACCAGACAACATCGACATATGAAATAGCATGAACACACATTGAAGTACAAGAAGGCTATTGCATCATACAGTTCGTCCTAGTGAGAAGAAAAGATGGACATTGTATCGAAACCGCTCCAATTCAATGCATTGCGTTTACTCGGGAGTCGAGATGGCATGGCGTATACAAGATAGTGAAGATTCTTTAACAGGGATCATTATTTATGCCTAGATACCAAGTCAACCTACCCTGTCTCCAGCGTTTCCAGCAGCGCCTGAGGGACCTGGTGGTCCTGAGGCTCCCTAGGACAAGAAACACGGATGTGAATCACATACACAGCAAACCATGTGTGATTATATTCATCACATAACTGTAAAATCTAATCTTTACCATCGATGTTCAATGACGAATACGATTTTAGCCAGTGGTCGTGGGAAGTGGTTTAACGAACACAGAAAGAAAATAGTAAATGTTTCGGGAGACATGTTCAGATAGCCTTTAAGTTGGCTTTTCGTGAATCCCGGAAGTCTTTCCAATAAATATTGTTTGTAAAAAGTACATGTCTAAATATGCATAAATATAGACAGAAGTCTATGAATATGTAATTATTATTTTCCTTTTACCGATGAAAGAAACGGTAATATAATAAAGAAATAAAAAATGGTGGTAAAAGTTCTAGTAATACTAACTCTCTTTCCTTCAGCTCCAGGCAGACCTGGCAGACCTCGCTCTCCCTGGGCGCCTGCAGCTCCAACACCTCCGACGTCTCCCTGACTCCCTGGGCTGCCCTCGCGTCCCTGTAAGCAGTCAAGTCTTGTCACGTGGTGTTCACAGAGATGGAACATGCCCGTCACGTTCAAGGGCCTCTCGCAACCGTATATTAAACTGAACTAGATCAAGTACTGCCCCGATAGCGAGTTTTGATGAAGCAAGAATTTATTGTTCTTAAAGCGCTCTAGTTTTCCTCTGTTATGCAAAGGGAATTTGTACCATTGGTAGAGAAGCTAGAATGACATTTAACGAAACCGAATTGTTTCATAAATTCAGGGGAGATGATAAATTGTTTCATTCTTTAAAAGCGCGAATACCCACTCAATCTCAGTGTTGATGGTAGGACATCAACAGTGTCTATAGTTTAATTGGTAAGAGCTGATTTCCCTTTGATCCTGCAAAGATGATGGTAGAAAACCTATAGTGTCTAGTATAACGGGTGACTCACTTGATCTCCCTTGGATCCTGCGAGTCCTGGAGTTCCAGCAGAACCTGGTGGTCCTTGAGGTCCTGGGAATCCTGGAGCACCAGGAGATCCAGCCATGCCCTAAATGGGGGAACAAACATTGAGAGCATTAGCAATTTGTATTACATGGATATATGTTATATGTTCTATGAAGGAGGCATGAAGGTCGCATTGAAGCTTTGGTTCTAGATGACTCACATTTTCTCCCTTGGTTCCGGGATTTCCGTCATCTCCGGGGGCACCTGGTCGTCCTGGTTGTCCGGGCTGTCCGGCGGCTCCATTGTTTCCGGAAGCACCGGCGGGTCCCATAGGACCACGTTCACCGCTGGATCCTGCATCACCCTGTGGATGAAGGAAATTTCCATTATTATTAGAATATTATAAAACCACACAACATTATGCTTGTTAAAAGTCCAGATTTAATTGTACCAGACATAGCACTATGATCAGTGTCATGCAGATCGTGTCTGTCTTACCTTAGCTCCATGAGTTCCGGGGAATCCTGGTGGACCGGGGGGTCCTCCTGGTCCGACAGATCCGGGGTTTCCGTTCATACCGTCCTCTCCGCGCAGACCCTGTTGTATTAGACAAAGGTGTGAGTGACTGAGGTAAAGCTTATCTCGGAGAACTACGTGTCCCATCATTACACAAAATACAACAAAATATCGAATATTCTTTTGAATATTTAACACATGTGTACATCTTCATTTCATTGGATTGAATATTCTGATTACTTCACATACAAGGCATTCTTCTCCAGAGACTACCTTAAACGATAGTATAATTACTCACGGGAGTTCCGGGTCCTCCGTCGCGTCCCCTCTCTCCTGGGGCTCCACGTGGTCCCTGTCCTCCGGGAGATCCGGGGGCACCGGTGGGTCCAGAGTTACCCTACACATCCGGACAAATACAAGATGCATTCACTGCTTTCAACTCACACATATATTTAATGTAGAACAGATACAAACGTATCGCTTGTTATGAGTAGATTTTACTTCTGTAATGTGAATTAGTTGGATATTGATTGGTAGATTACGAAATAGTGGGTATAACAATGGTCTGATATAAGTAACCTTGAGTTAACTTACTCGCTCTCCTGTCTTTCCGGTCTCTCCGTCACGTCCGGGCCTTCCAGATGCTCCCTAAAAAATAGAGAAACAAGAAAATATCAGAAAATGTACCTCACAATCATACTATTGCATTTACCATAAAAGGATTCATTCAGTATTCTTTCGATTTAATTTGATTATAGTTTTGTCCTTAGTTAATTGGGTCAATGGTTAAAGAGTGTAAAACACATTGGCAGTTCAATCCTAATGAAGTCCTACTTGATGGCATCAGTAGAGTACGTCTGTCCTACTCTACGGATAGTGCTCGTTGACAAGCTATATACTCACTCTGTGTCCTTTGGGTCCTGGCATTCCTGGCATACCCGGGCGTCCTGATGATCCCTGGAATATGTAACAAGTGAACATAACACACCGCATGTCAAAATAGTGAACATAACACATCGTACGTCAAAATAGTGAACACAACACACCGCATGTCAAAATAGTGAACATAACACACCGTACGTCAAAATAGTGAACATAACACACCGTACGTCAAACTAACGAACGTAACATATCGCATTTTGATTGCATAGAACGCTTAGCTCAAAAGCAAATACATATTTAAATGCAATAATAAAACATACATTCGGATTTTTGCATAAATATTTTATGATATATTAGCATTTTCGTACAGTGTATATTTTGCATAAATTGTATGTAGGATACAAATTAAGACTTTTTCCTAATAGGAAAAAAAATCCACGATGTCAATAATGCCTTTATGTTCTAGTGATGTTCAAAGCACACACTGACGGTGTAATCCTTGCTATATGCTTTACTTCTATACTAAAGTTACTTACGGGTGGACCAAGGGGACCAGGCGGGCCGGGATCTCCTGGCATACCTTCTTCTCCCTGGAACAGATGGCAGCATGTGATTTACAGTAAGCTTGGCAATACACCGATACACCCTTACGCTACTGCAATGCTTCAGACGTGACACATCATATTCCAATTGCGTATTTTATAAGTCTATATTACGGAATGGTTGATTATTTTCAGCTATGTTAAAAAGGCTATTTAGACATGAATGTGGATGATGCCAGTACTATTAACGTTAGAAACAGCAAGTATGATAAGATAGTTATTATGATGGTAATGATGGTTGACTTACATCAAGACCTTGCTGTCCGGGGGGTCCCGCAAATCCACGCTGTCCTGTGGATCCCTAGAAATATACATCGAAATTAATACGAACGTAAAATACATGATTAGTTAAATGTTATGAGCAGATTTGGTGAATTGAAAATAATAAGAGAGAGAGGAGAGAGAGACGGAAGGAGAGCGAGGGGGAGACAGCGAGAGAGGGAGAAAGAGAGGGGAGAGAGAGTGATAGGGAGAGAGAGAGATGGGGAGACAGAGAGAAGGAGAGAAGGTAAAAGGAGAGGGAACTGACGACTTACTGGAGGACCTGGGTCGCCGGGCTCACCACGCATTCCTTGGAATCCCTGTGGACCCTGAAAAGTACCAAGAAGAACCATGTACACCATAGATAGTCAATAACAATACTTAATGGTGTACTCAATGTATAGTGGTATTACTTTACATATTTAGTGCACAGTGTACACTACAGGTACATATGATGGATTTACTGCAGCCTGTATTGAATGCATTATTACGACATTATTTAATGAGGGTTCCCATATAAATAGGTTTTTATTAAATGTTAATCACCATATATAAGTTTTAATGAAATGCTAATCACATTCTGAGCGTGTACTTACTGGGGCTCCGGGGGGTCCGGGGGGTCCACGAGGTCCAGGGGCTCCCTTAAAATAACAATATCATAATTGATCACGCCGTACTTATCACACAATGTGAAAATGTATATCTCCTACATCAACATTTTACATTTGTTGAACTCCTATAGGCTACAGCATACAATATTCTACGATATTGTATTTATTTACCTAGAATAAAGTAACTCCAATGTAACTCAACAAACGAAATTTCGAGACTTAATTAATAAGTTATACAAATTAATATTAAAGGTCAATAATAATTATGATTAATTTTATTCATATTAACTTTACAAAGAAGGCATTTTTGGTTTAAGATAATGTTAAAGTCATTGAATTGTGTATTCATTGGCATGAACTTCCCTTTGATAATAATGGATTATTTATTAAAAAAGTAATATTTATTAAAAATTAAAGCTACACAAATTACCAATAGAGGTACTTACTGGGGAATAGTACTGTGGAGAGTAGGCTGGGGCAGCCTTCACGTTTCCTTGTGTATTCTGTGCCTGCAACGGTACCACACATAGATATACACCACGGGCATTGGTTCCAGCTAGACAATGGTAATACATATCATAGTAGAAGTGCTATGAAGACGTGTATTTGACGACATATTATCATACTTTAAATCATACATATTAGTGCAATTAACAGTAGTAGTGTTAAGACTTCACATGTTATTAAACAACATAAATGATGTTATATACCTATATTGGCGTTGAAGACGAGACAGGACATTTACATTAGGACAGCAATGTTAACATGTACTACAAATGTTACTAAGTCTAATATAAAATAGTTAATAATAATCGTCACTAACAAATTACCGATATCGTAATTGTGTATGACAGTAAATAGTAGATTTAATTCTAACATGTAAGCACATTAACTTCGCGAAATGGATGGGTATAAATAAGGATAATAGATGATATGGTAAAGCAGGGATGACTTTAATATACGGTCACAGGATAAATATACTTAAATATGCAAATAAGCGAATCTTAGATTTATGCAATGAAAATGCTCGCTACCGAAAAACCACTCTTAAAAAACTCCGTGTCATTAGAACATTGATTTATTAAAAATCCATCTTTAACTAAACATTACCAAGTGTGTTATGGGATTCGTATAACCTGCCATATCAGTCCATTTTCCACAACACATGCTAATCACGTGGAGAATGGATTGAATGGGCAGATATATCATGATTATCTTTTCATGAGAAAAGCTGAAATGAGACATATTTAATCATCTGTTCTACTGCGATAGAATGACCGGTTTTAACTGTTCTATTGACACGGGCTAGAGAGTGAGAGTTACAACTCACAGTGCGGCGTCTACCGCCACCGCCACCGCCGCTACTCCTGCTACGACTACCGGAACTGTAGCTGGAACTATCATGGGCACTTCCGAATCGGCGGCCGCTGCCTGAAGATGTTGACCTAGTACCCGAACTTCTTGAACTACTCCCTGAACTGCTCGACCGACTACCAGTGGATCTACTGGAACCAGAGCTAGTGCGACCGGTGGTCCTTGAGCCTGACGTACCACTGGACCTGCTATCACTAACGCCGCTGCTGCCCGTAGACCCACCACCACCACCACCACCAGAACTAGAACTAGAACTCCAAGAGCCACTACCGGTTCTCCTTGAGCCTGTGTTTAGACCACCACTACCACCACTGCCGCTACTACCGCCACTACTAGAGCTTGAGCTAGAACTTCTTGTCCTGGATGTTCCTGTTCCGGTGGAACCTCCACCAGTCTTAAAACTGAATCCTCCTCCTGTTTTGCCGCCTGTTGTGGAGCTGCCTGTGGAGCTGCCTGTGGATCCAGAACCTACAGTACCGCTGGTGGAACTGAAGCTGAAGCTCTTTGATCCTGTTCCTCCAGAAGAACCGCTTCCGGTTCCCCCTCCTGATCCACCACCAGTACTACTACCGGTACTTCCAAATTTAAAGCTGCTAGTCTTAGTTCCACCAGTTCCTCCTGTCGTGCTTGATCCACGTGTTCCTCCTGTACCAGCAGTGCCTGTACCTCCTGTTCCCCCTGTGCTACTACTACCAGTACTGAAGCTGAAGGTCTTTTTACCAGTGCCACCCCCGGTTCCGCCGCTACCTCCGGTACCTCCGCCTGCACCGCCGCCTGCACCGCCGCCTGCACCTCCACTTCCTCCACTTCCTCCGCCTGTTCCCCGTGTTCCACCCGTTCCAAAACTGATGGTCTTTCCTCCTGTTCCTCCTGTGCCGGTACTTCCGGTCTTCCATGTTGTACTTCCCGTGCGACGGCCGCCTGCTCCTCCTCCTGCGCTTCCTCCTGCGCCACCTCCTGCGCCACCTCCTGCGCCACTTCCTGCGCCACTACCAGCACCACCACCAGCTCCCCCACCTGCGCCTCCACCTGTTTTCCACGTTGTACTAGTTCCACCTGTTCCACCTGTTCCTCGTGTTCCACCTGTTCCACCTGTTCCTCGTGTTCCACCTGTTCCAAAACTGATGGTCTTTCCTCCTGTTCCTCCTGTTCCTCCTGTTCCTCCTGTTCCTCCTGTGCCGGTGCCGAAGCTAATTGTTTTGCCAGTACCACCTCCGGTTCCGCCGGTACCTCCGGTCTTCCATGTTGTACTTCCCGTGCGACGGCCGCCTGCTCCTCCTCCTGCTCCTCCTCCTGCTCCTCCTCCTGCGCCACCTCCTGCGCCACCTCCTGCGCCTCCACTTCCGCCACCAGTCTTCCATGTTGTACCTCCGGTACG
>JAUTCA010015571.1:7027-17925 GCA_032362005.1 Nodopelta heminoda | reverse complement strand
GTATATATAAATAGAAAATACATTTGTCCTTATCTTTTAGTTCTATGCGATACGAGTTGCGGAACGGATACAAGCTGTACTTTTATTTTGGCAAGAACTGTTCACAAGAGACTCTGGATGGTAATAATAATACAAGGCAAATAGCGGTGGTTTTTTTTAACAATATCTGGTGAATGACGCTAATTAGATTAATTTTCAATCAGATGCGATGGCTTATATTATAGTGAATGTACAGAAACACGTTTAATGTCTAAACATTACAAAGAATTGGTGAAGTAAAGTGAAATTCAATGGTCTGTAGGTATAGATACTATAGACACATAACATGACTCTCTGAATAATTAGCCTATAACAACATGTTATGTTCTAGTTAGTATTATTTATAATACATGTATATCTATAATAAATAATATTAGATATGACATAAAATGTTATTATCATTATTATCGGTCATGTTGTAGAGTCGGTGTCACGTACGGCCTTCTCAACTCACTGGGAAGTATGCCTATACATTTTATTAATTAATATATGTATTTATTTATTTGATACTTACGAATTTCCTACACAGTGAGCGGCCGTTATTCCCCAGTTTTCGTTCAGGAGTGAACAACCACAAATGTGACTGGTGCCAGATCGGAAACTGCCCTGCCAAGGATAGGCGTGTTCCTCCGCGTCTTCACCATTCACGATACGCGCATCACGTTCCGCATCTACGCGTAACAAAATAGTGCAAGCTGCTGATCAGAGTCAGCGATATTTAGAGCCTAAATAAGTATATCCCCCAAACAATTAAGAATAATAATAATAATAATAATAATAATAATAATAATAATATTAATAATGCATATTTATTCTGCGCATATTACATGTCGTACACATGCATGCTCATGGCGTTACATTCATAATTATTCCTTAAGTTATTTTAAAGTATTCTTCACATGGAGTCTGGTTTTAATAAAATAATGTTCTTACTACTAAGTCACTTTGTTTATTCATAATCAAATTTGTTTTAATATACTATAGATTTCAACGATGTCTTCAATTTTACTAAATATTAAAGGAATGAATAAATGTTCATGACAAAATGTTACTAAAGAAAGAAGAAATAAAGAAATATAAATCTTATGATAAAATCTTACTAAGGAATTAATAAGTATATATACTTGTTTTAATGATAAATTTGAATTAATATATTATTACATTACTACATTGGCTATGCTTAACAATGGGCATACGAGGATGCAAATACTCACAGGTCACCAACAAAACACTCAGAAGAAATATCAGAGACTTCATGTCGACGTCAGAGGATGCAAACTAACAAATATTCTGCATGTTTATATACTTTTCACAGACCGCCATATGAGCATTTCCCAAGTATATTATGAAGCGCTCTACTAGAATGTTTTTAAAGTGTATTGTTTTATATGACACAATATGTTGTGTTCTCTGATGCTTGAGGTGCATATAGTTGCTCAAAATAACTAAGATTGTATTATAACAGTGAAAGAAGAGGAAATTCAAGTATAGTATTGACCAAGAACTGGTACATTCTATAACTGTTGTCATTTTAATAGATCACCATAACTTTCTGAAGTACTTTAACTATATAATATGATGTGTGAGTTCCTTCGTGTGCACACGTATGTCTGTTTCTACATGTCTGACAGTTTGACTGTGTGTGTGTGTGTGTGTGTGTGTGTGTGTGCGTGTGTGTGCGCGCGCGTGTGTGTGTCTGTGTGTGTGTGTGTGTGTGTGTGTGTGTGACTATCTCTCTCTCTCTCTCATACACACACACACACACACACACGCACACACACACACACACATATAGACACTTATCTCTCTCGCTCTCTCCTATTTATTATCGTTCTTTCCTATTCTCTGTTTTTCTCTTTTTTATTCTCTCATTCTTATTCTCGTTCTTTCTTATTCTCTCGTTCTTATTATCTCTTTCTCTTTCCTTTCTCGCTTTCTTATTATCGTTCTTTCTTATTATCTCTCTTATTCTCTCTCTTTCTCTTTCATTATCTCGTTCTTATTCTCGTTATTTCTTATTCTCTCGTTCTTATTATCTCTCTTTCTCTTTCATTTCTCTCTCTTTCTTATTATCTCTCTTTCTCTGCCATTTCTCTCTTTCTTTCTTATTCTCTCTTTCTTATTCTCTCTTTATCTTTCCTTTCTATCTATTTCCCTATTCTCGTTCTTTCTAATTATCTCTTTCTTATTCTCTCTTACTTTTCTCTTTCTTTCTTATTCTCTCTTTCTTATTCTCTCTATTTCTCTTTTTTATTCTCTTTCTTTCTTATTCACGTTCTTTCTTATTATCTTTCTTTCTTATTATCTCTATCTATCCTATTATCTCTTTCTTAATCTCGTACTATCTTATTCTCTCTTTGTATTCTCTTTATCTTAATATCATTCTTTCGTATTACCTCTCACCTTCACCTTCACAAACACACACACACAAACACACACACGCACGCACACACACAGACACACACACACACACATATATATATATATATATATATATATACACACACACACACACACACACATACACACTCACATACATGTATTACACACACACACACACACACACACACAAACAAACACTCTCTCGTTCTCTTTCTTATTCTCTCGTTCGTATTCTTGTTCTTCTCTCGTTCTTATTATCTCTCTTTCTCGTTCCTTTATCTCTTTCTTATTCTCGTTCTTATTATCGTTCTTTCTTATTCTCTGTCTTTCTCTTTCCTTTCTCTCTCTTTCTTTCTTATTCTCTCTTTCTTAGTCTCGTTCTTTCTTATTCTCATTCTTTATTATTCTCTTTCTTTCTTATTATCTATTTTTCTCTTTCCTTTCTCTCTCTTTCTTATTATCTCTATTACTTTTCTTTCTTTCTTATTCTCTTTCTCTTTCTTATTCTCTCTTTCTTATTCTCGTTCTTATTATCTCTTTCTTATTCTTGTTCTTTCTTATTATCTCTTTCTTATTATCTTCCCATTTCTTTCTTATTATCTCTATCTATCCTATTATCTCTTTCTTAATCTCGTACTTTCTTATTCTCTCCCTCTCTCTTTCTTATTCTCGTTCTTTCTTATTATCTCTTTCTTATTCTCTTCCACTTTCTTTCTTATTATCTCTATCTATCCTATTATCTCTTTCCTATTCTCTCTTTCGTATTCTCGCTCTTACTTTTCTTTCTTTCTTATTCTCTCTTTCTCTTTCTTATTCTCTTTCATATTCTCATTATTATTATCTTTCTTATTCTCGTTCTTTCTTAGTCTCTCTTTCTTATTCTCGTTCTTTCTTATTATCTCTTTATCTTAATATCGTTCTTTCGTATTACCTCCCACCCCACCTTCACACACACACACACACACACACACACACACACACACACACACACTAGCAATGTATCTCTCATCCTTAAAGGCATAATATCACAGTTGATAGGCCTGTATAATGGATAAACAAATTTCGATCTGAGACTAATTACGCTTGATTTATCCACCCCAAAGTTGTTATTTACTGATGTTATTAGTCTCCAGTACTCAATATTGTCTTTGATGCATCAACTGAACTATGAAGGAATTGCGAGAAAACGTTAGCTGTGTGTACTGTATGTTTACGTCATACCACTGAGTTATGTCCCCTTGCATTGACATAATGAAGGAAATAACAATACGACCATATCAGTAGACTACAGGGGGTTGCACTAGATGTGTCTACCAAACAGCGGTGGAAAGGTATTTGGAAGTACAAACATGATTTTATGTATGTCAAGTGAATGTATTTTGCAGTTGTAGCTAACTAGTCCAAAACAACCATAAATATCTGTGATATTATGCCTGTTACGTCCATACATTGACTTTGAGCAAGTTGTGCAACAGATAAGACGTGTAGGCCTGTATGCCTATTATGTAGGTAAGTTGTAAAGAAGGAGTAGTCTAGAGGCTTAACAATATCCTTGCCGGTCAGTTCAGAGAAGTGTCTGCACCTGTTTGCGGACGTAATAATTGACGGTACGCCAAATGCTTCGCAAACCCTATTGATACCATTACGGATACGGTTAGGTCATCAGTTTGTGAATAGTAGACCTATTAGTCCGGCAGAAATACCCTGTTTTTGGGGTGAACCCGGTTTTGGAGTCTAAAGGGTTTTTTATTGCTGATTTTGGTAAATAGGGACCTCCTAGATCACAAAACTGGATGATGCCACTCTGGCATCCTTGGGCAACTTTTTTTTATATGTGACGTCAGAGACTCGCCCGACGTGTAGTTTCCCGTTTCTGACTTCCATGGGACTTGAAACTTGAAACTACACGTTGGGCGTGTTTCTGACGTCAAATACTACGCACATACTGATGGTCTAACCGTATCCAAAAATGTAACCGTAGTGTTGCGAAACCTCTATAATGCTGCCCTGAAAACGTTCTTATTAATCCGGCAGGAAGGATGACATATCAATCAATATAAGATAGTTCTGGTTACCCTCAGAATATATAGAATACCGTATGAATGGTTATGTACCTGTAATGTCAAATCTCCATTCTGTCAAAGGGTACCGGAGATGCCCTAAAGAGCAGCAACTGTTGATAATCTGATAATCCAGCAGGGAGAGGGTTAAAGTAGCAAGATTAATCTTTGCAATGTAAAAGGTCTCACCAACTAATATATAAATAATACACATTTACTATTGTGTCCAAAGATGATTTTGTTACTTGTAACTCTCTCCATGTTGAAGGCAACTGGAGGTGCCCTAAAAAGCAGTGAATGTGCCTAATCCAGCAGGTAGATGGTTGTCATGCTCAGAGCTCAATGATTACGTCAATGAATCAGTGTGCACTAAAAGTTCCTTCTCATTTCCCTGGGGAGTATACAACCTAATCTGACGTTTTCGGTGTTACCATTCACATGACCGTCACCCTGCTGTGTGAATAGGGCACTATCAGAGGCACTATCCGAGTGCAATGGTGGAGTGTAAAGGTGCGATTCCAATAACCTTGTGTACGGCGTGGGTAGTAAACTAGACGCATCTGCGCCTGGACAGCAGACATATTGATGGAAACACACCTTTAGGCTTGGGTGGGGGGGTCAAAGGCCCCAGGTTCAAATCCCATCCAGGAGGCCCAGCATCAACAACGTTCCCTATCATGATAGGATGTGTCGTCTCAATGTCTGTACCTTGGCAATGGAGTTGTTATCATTCTAGGTCTGTCTGTACCAGCCAGTGCTTGCAGGTTTACTGCAACCTTCAGCACTACGGATGTTGCAGGTTTCCAATCCTTCAAATCCATACTCAGAAGTATGCTCATAGTAGCACTGACATTTGAATCATAAGACCAAGAAAATGTGACATGAGTAAAAGTTTATTCAAGATAATAGCATCGACAGCTATAACTGCCTATGGCGGGAGACAAAAATAAAGCAATATGTAAACTACAATCTGACAATTCTCTGAAATATGTAAATGAAAACGTTCTTACTCATAAGACGCCAAGGAAATTATATTCAGATCAGAACTAGAAAAGGATAAGCTAACTTTTAATAGTGTTCAAACAAAATCTTATCTACGGTATTAGCAATCTATACCTTATTCATACCATTTTTTTTCTTCTCTGAAATTGAGCCATTTTTCTTTTTATAAAAACCTGTTAATATGGTCTTTTATTTGATTCTGTCTGGATAATAATGTCAATCAAAAGACAAGATTAAAAGATATACTAGTATTTTATTTAATCATAGACTGGAATGCAGAGAATATATTGCAATAATGGGGAAATTAAGAAAAGTTGGGAATTCGGTGCAAGTTCACCATTAAATATATACACAATTATATTCCTTTTGATTATCAAAATATGAAATTTCGTGCAATGAGTATGACATTTGATTGCAGCTGTTTACACGGTAACATGACAAAAGGTCACGGTCACGACCTTGAAGAACATGATGACCTTACAGAATCAAGCATGGATACCCACTATAGAAAATTCACAGGACCAAATAGGTGTTTCTCTTTAGCTTGGGTCATACTTATTTGTAATTGAAGGAAATTGACAATTGGTGTAGGCTAATATTTTATTAAAAAGAGACAAAAGTAAACAAAACTATTCATAATTGCGTGTAAAGTTGAAAACCGATGAAGCAGACACACATGGTTTGCTACGACCAGCAACAAGGATATTATCATGATTACAAAATGTACAATTTGCATGAATGAATCTCTCAACATACCATTCACACCATAACATAATAAAAAGTACCTTTGTTATATTACTGTCAATTTAAAACAACTATTAACCTCAACAGCAACTAATTATGCTTTCCCTATTAAAATACCATTCTATACATGCAAGCATACAGCATTGAGAGACTATGAACTCAATACGTAAAAGCCATGTTTCTCACTTGTGCAGTGTTGTTACTTGCACTTGCCGGGCAGGTTTCCGTAAACCAATTATGTATTCATATCAATTAGAGTGGTTACTTGTCACTGATATGAACGACAAATAACATAGGTCAGAAAAATACCCAAGGGCAGATAACTTCCACAGTATCGAGTCAGTCTAACTGAGCTATATCCCAAAATGAGTGATTATGGAGTTTACCGTTTCACCCATTTGCGACGATATACCCCAAAAGTTAGGAGGAATACTCTACTTGCTAATGATCGTAATGATAAGTATAATACATATTACTGATTCCTGAATATTCACCTCAAAATGAGATTAGCATTAGAAAAACTAAATTACAAAATTACACATACGGCATCAATCTCTCACAAAACACACACAAAGATCATGCCTCTTAAACATGATGAAAATGTTTCCTATTTGCTTTAGGTTCTTTGAAATGTTATGGTACATGCACAAAGCTTCAGTACTAAAAGTCATAGGACGACAGAAAAGAAAGTAAATATCCAATAGTTGACGCACGACAACCCGTATATATCTAATTTACTTCTCGGTTAGCAGTCGTGAATTTTTAGAAATTGTAGTAAACCGTCCTTTCTGTTGGTTTCACTCCCGAGATCAACATGTTAACATTTCAAAGCACTAAATCATGAACGCTCACCTATATATAATTCTAAGCCACAAAAAAAACCACAGTTAAATGTATTATTAATCCATTTCTAAAAAGTGCAGACGAATTAAGCATAGTGGACACTTCACCAGGTAAGTGAAATCAGTAATTAATTCTGTCCACACTGAACGTGTCAGGAAATGCCCTAAAGAGCAGTGCCTGTGTCTAATCTGGTGTGATGGTGGGTTCAACTGTACATGGTGCTGTAACTTTCGGTATATTATAAAAATAGAACAATGTAATAATCTCTAAAACTGCTATTAAAATAACAAATGTCCCCGAGTCTGAATACAGCCAAACTTAATCAGATCCTTTGAGAGTTTGCCACATTTGAAACACGATTATTGTGAACATTTTACAGAGAACATTGAACAAGCTAACAACTACTCTCACCAAACATTTCTTGAGCAGTTAACTACACATTCAGAAATGTACAAAAATTGTCCACAGATTTATTTTTGTCCGTGTCTTGTGAACCATTTCAGACACCTGTTTCTTACAGACAGGAAACTTTAATAACGTGAAACGAAAACCGTATTTGCTTGGAAAATGGACGCCATTAAAATAAAATTACATCACAACAACAACAGGTCTATACGCAGGCGCTAGTGACAAATATTGGATTGGTAATAATATAATTATTATATTAATATTAAGAATCCAATATTCGTGACGAGCGCCTGTTGTCTGAATGTTCTCTGGATCAGTATTGCAATTCCCAAAAGTCTAAAGTGGATCCATCGCCACCCAATTCAATTTCCCCGTCTGTGCTTCTTTAATACGAAGCATGCCTAGTAAACAAGCACCTACTTGCTTGAGAGACATAAGCTACTATTGGTGCAGATGTGATCCAAATACCATATTTAACAGTACAAGTATGCCACTGACAAGGGGAGGCAACTCTCATGACAAATTATGTAAGATTCCAATGCTTATCTGAAACAAAAAACAAAACAATGTTCACATCAAATTTTAATCAAGATATTGATTGATTAAATTTGTATTTTTGTTGTTGTCGTAGTGGAAATATTTCACCCATATGTGACAACAAAAGATAGAACATTAAAACGAATAGGACAGGTTTATTGTTGCATTATTGATGCAAATTTTCAAACATTTGGTAGTAAATCATAAGTGTGTTATGTATCCCTCTCCAAGAGACAATTAACATAAAAAAAAAAAATCTTAAAAAATAATTCGGATAAATAAGGATAATGATGCACATACCTCCTCTTCGGTATGAATCCCACAATATGTATCAGCCAGACCTTTTACCTGGAAGCCGAAGAGAAATTGTGTTAGATACAGCAAACGCCACCACTTTCAATACGGTAGTTTAAACATGAAATAACATTGTAAAGTCAACTACTTTTTAAAAGAAGGCACAATGTGTATTGTGTACATGTTTAAATTTAAAATCTGCTGATTCAGCTGAAGAATATGCTGATGCAAATTATTTACAATAATAATTGATACACATTGGTCATATTATATAAATATGACACCTGGAAGATTTCACAAATAAATACTGTTTTTAAAATAATAAATGAAAATAAAAATTGTATATATGACACCTAGTAACTCGATTACATCTTCAACAGATGTTCTTTCTCATAATATACATGTAGATTACTAAATGTGAATAGTGAATCACTAGGAGCTAATCCATTACTAAATGTGAATAGTGAATCACTAGGAGCTAATCCATTAGACACGAGTAGTACACATTCTCACTGAAAGCATTATCAACTAATGGTTACAATAATCATTTAATTAAACATTCTGCATAGATAAACAATCTTTTTATCCAAAATAACCTGAGATAATTAATTTGTCAAGTAGACATTTAGGAGCTTCCCTGTGACTTTAACACTTTTTCTTCTAAATGTTCATGAAAGCATTGGAGGCAACACCACTCTCGATGGCTTTACCTTTAAAACATGACAACCTCAAGTTCAATAGTACCAAAAGTATCTCGACCAGTGTGTTAAATAAATTATACTGTTGTAACATACATACAAGAATTAAGAACTTTCACTAAAACTGTGATCATAAATGCAGAGATTGAAAAAGGCATATTATAATAATAATTAATATATTCCAAGGACGATTTTTTTTAATATTAATGGAAATCCAATGGGTTACTTCCAACAACTGTATTGTTAATTTGAAATGATTTTCAAAGTATTATTTTTAGAAGATGAAGCAGATCATGCATGCATTTCCCTATCCACATGTGTGCAGAACAAAAACAGTGTGAACGCAGCAAGTCAGAGTAAAGCGGTGTAGTTCCATCATTTCTACCAAAAGCATGGTGCCATTTCCCCAACATGACCATCACCAATTACATACACCATTGGGTATCGTTTCTCGAAGCTCTCATCTACTACGAGACCATATACTCTCGTAGCCATCTCTAATACATGGTGATCGTGCACTTACGAGAACGCTACGGTCATAGAGGGTATGAGAGCTTCGAAAAACGATACCATGCTCCACAAAGATTTCAAAATACCTTTAAATATGATCAACGTTATTTGATCAATAATTATTTTTGTCTTTTAAAACATAAGGCAATCAGAAAGTATTGAGCTCAATGTAGTAGCTAGGCCTAGACCGATACACTATTTAATGATACAATATGCATCACGATTCACAGGTCACGATACGATACATCAAAATTAGTTATTTTATTAGTTATTTTATTATTATAGTTAAAATTTCTCTTTATAAATATCGCCTAGTTTATTATGAAATCTGTGTGTTAAAACAAATCCATAGTTTTGCCATTTTGTAATCTTGTATTTTACTTGGCAGTTTACAAGACGAGCTTCAGACGTTGGCTATAACCTACACAGATTTCAATCAATCTAAATACATTTCTCTTCATTGTGAATACCATACATGAATAATAAAATAGCATTTCGATCGGTATTGTTATGTACCAATATGTTGCCTTGCAATATGATAGGGTGAATCGTCATGCTTTGTATCGTGATACACAGGTGAAAGGATGGGATAGTGACACTGTCTTTGTATTTCAATACATTTAAAACCCTAAAACATGAAAACTTGGAGTATCATTTATCCAGTGGATGGAAAACATTTTCCACGCACATTTTAATATTAAGATATAATATGTAAGAAATAAACGAGAGTTATTTGTTAACATTGAAGAAGGAATTTTCCACTCATTTGTAATGGACAACAATTAATCAAATAATGCGAGTTTCTGATATAAACATGGTAAATGTAGAAAATTAAAAACTATAATCTTCATAGCAACTAATGTCATGAGTGAGTGAGTGAATATGGAGTTTAACGTCGCTGTGGGAATCTTTCACCCATTTACTAATGTCATAAGAGTGTGGGCAATACACAGGCATACATGGCAGGACAATTGGTTATCATGGTAGGACAATTGGTTATCATGGTTATGGGCAGTACAAATAATGGAAGCCAGGCCCCCGTTTCACAACAACCTACATTTAGGAGCTCTTAACACCACGACCTCCTAGAGATGTCGTCGTGAAAAGAATTGTTACGAGGTGGTAACTTTCAGGACTGGTTTTGGAGCTCCAAAATAGTTCGGAAGCCGTCGTGAAACAGTGCCAGAATGTTACATACAGGAGGGGAGGTAACCCATGTTACACAAACAGGAGGGGAGGTAACCCATGTTATCCCAGTTCCCGAGAACATGTTGAAATCTCACAGCTGCCTTTTTAAATTATCGATTATATCGATGACCTATTTCAACAATTTAACAGGATATATTTGTGTTGATAAAGAAAGTTTGTATTGCTGAGACAA
>JAUTCA010014461.1:0-10644 GCA_032362005.1 Nodopelta heminoda | reverse complement strand
CGTTGCTGATTTACTATCTTTAATTTTATTCGATATACTATTAAACAATTGTTATCGAACTGTGCGAGCTAACCACCTCAATACGGAATGCCCTATAAAGGCTATTATATTATCACGTTTGATATTTCCAAATAATTGAAAGAAAATATACACGCGCTATTGTTTGTATAACAAAAGGCATGTACATGTACATAATAAAGTAATACGGTTTTACATAATTGGTTACAATGCACACAACTTCAAAGCCAATTACAGCCCGTATCCTGTGCATCAGGATTAATTATTTATGAGACCAACATGTACGTAAACAAAGCATGCAGGATACGTCCGGTTAAACGGTGGCGTGCACTTCTATGGAAGATCAACATCGTTATGTGCAAAGTACGGCGCTTCTCTGTATCCAGACATTACACAGTTCTCCACGTTACGGACCGGTGCCACTAAACCAGCGCCAGGGATAATAGTCTATAGATGACCCATCCAACCGAATGAACCGATTTACACCGAGTTCAACGATCAAAATCCCAATATTGTTTAATAGTCAATACTAATTAGTTAATTATTTATATTATATAAGTTGTATATGGAATTAATAGTTCGCTAAGTTATTGTTTACCCTTTTGGTCAAACATTGTTCATATAAGTAGGTATAAGTTTGAATTGTCAAATCTATATCAAAATGACATCGATAATATGCCTTTTAATATAAGTCAGCATCAGTTTGAATTTGCAGGTAATAGTTAAAACATAATCACATTACTAAATGTTAAAGAAAGGGCAGAATATATGGATGGCCATATATGTAAGCATTAGTGGAATATCCAACATCACGTGGATAATTTCTATTGACGAGCTGTAAATTGCATCGACGGAAATATACGTGAAAGATAGATCTAGATAGAACACGACATTTGATGCATGGGTACTAGGAGAGTGATGCATGTCTTTAGAGGCGGTGTACATCTATATGTTGGAGTGTTAATGCATACCTTCTACGAAGAGAGTGTCATTACTGCACGTAACCGAGGGCACGTAGTCCGTGAGCACCCATCCATATGGCGTTGAATAACATAATTACGGGTAGTATTGATTCCAACCTTTACAACAAAGGTGTAGAAAGTTCAGAATGCATAAGCATGGCGAATATATTTTCTGTCCTAATCGAGTGACCTAATCTCGAAATATTGATGCCATTCTAGGAACATAATGATTACCAAACATGGATAAGACCAATGATGGAACGAGCGTCTTTGAGCAGCTAACCCATAGTTGGGTACCGGGGCTTTATACATTCATATTTTGATTGCTTGATTATGTAAATGAGTATGAGTATTTTAAGTCGTATTTCAATTCAATTCAACGATTACATTTATTAATTCAAGCTGATAATACTATTGGTTTGAACTTTCTTCTTCATTTGAAAGCACGCCACTTCATCACTGTCTGTACACTGGATACATAGTATAGCTAAGCAGCTGTGGAGTTTGGCATGCTAATCTGATCTCATGAAGATTTGCCTCTTTGATACAACTTTTAAATTCGCAATCCCAATTCCATAGATACATAATCGGAAAGGGCATCTGGAAATACATAATAATAGATAATCGTCGTAAATTGGTTTGCGAATCTGGGGCCCTATTCTCTAAACGTTCTTACGATCTTCTTAGCCTAAGAACGTTATTTACGTTATCTTAACGATACCTATAGAATTAGCTATTCACGTTCTTAGGCTAAGAAGATCTTAAGATGTTTCGAGAATAGTGATCCAGGGAGCCTATTCTCGAAAAGTTCTTACGAACTTCTTAGCCTAATAACAACAGTTCGTAGCTATACTATAAACATAATATTGTGATTGTCGTACGATGATAAGAACGTTTCGAGAATAGGTCCTCAGTATTACTTGTTTGAGCTAAAGGGTTATTATATACCACTAAGTATTATCACGTTATGTATCTCCCTATGTAACTGTACACATTTCAGCAAGATCTGATGTACAGATGCTTTCAGCAGGTCTCGCTCTTGTTAGTCTGGTCCGTCTCAAATTTGACACGTTTACCATATTCCTAACACTGGAAGTGGATGATAAGGAACATCCGCACATTGTAACGTTCTAACCAGGGGTCATTCTGAAGAGCGATTGCTAATAGGAATAATACCCATCTGGCCCTGATTTCTTCTATACAGACCGGAGGTAAAGATTGTGTTCAGCTGAGATTTCTCCAATTGACTCAGTGCTGTAGCTTGAGTAAAATCTCAGCTGGATTTGAGTTTGTACGTTTGAGTTTGTACTTAAGTTACAGCACTGAGTCAATGGGAGAAATCTCAGCTGAGCAATATTTTAAACTTAAGTCTGTAACTTTGGTATGGTTCCATTCAGTACTAGTTATTATTCTATTACTATGACAACTAGTCCGATATGTTTGGATGTGCTAAAACTATAGTTCTTTAACATATGCGTATTTGTATCGTGCAGAAGTCGTGCTCGAAAGTTTGCTCATAGCGCTACATCATTACCCCGGCCATTGTGCACTCAGTGCACTGTCACCACTCCCTGGGGAGTATGTAACTCAAACTACATAACAGTCTTTATCCGAGGTGATTTTGATTCTAATAGTAGGGTTGGCAAATGCTATGAATCGCGTCATTGCCATTATTTTACGTTTTACGGCAAACAGATACAAGCAGAGAAGCTATTCTTCTGTAACATGGATACCCATTTTCTGGTACTGCAGCATCACCAGTGTGTACATAGACATGCTAGATAAGGTTCCTGCTTTGGATACAATTACTTACATCACATTCAACGCCACGTGAACCATAACTCGATTTCCTTCTGCGGATAATGCATAACTAACATAAGGATACTAACATTTGCTGGGGGGCATCTTGGTTTGAGCCCAATGGGATACAAAGTCAAAGCACACTGGATATGAACAGTCAAACACAATAACAGGTTGGATTTAACTTATTAGAATTATAGTAGTTCATCTTAAACTTATCAAATGCAAAAGCTAAACCACAATTAGTTCTAGTGTATTGGCTATGCGTTCATAGGGATATATCGTACACGCCTCGGGCGAAATAGGAAGTTATGTTCCTTCAGTTCCTGTAACTGAGATTCCCTAACGTATTGCAACAGGTGTGTGTTACCCTTTGAAACCGCTTCATCAAGATAAAACAGAACACATAGAATACATCATGCGTTAAAACGGTTCTATCAAGATGAAGCATATAACATACACAATACTTTGTCCTTATCTGATAAGAACAATTTGTCCATAATTCTTAATCTAATACAGTATACCTCGCATATACCGGCTTCTGATAAACCTGACACTCGCATATAACGGACTGAATCTGAAGTTCCGGTCCTGTCTAACGCTAATTGCGGCATATGCTTATAACGGACTTAAATAGCCGTTCCCAATGAGTCCGTTATATGCGAGTACTGTATATATAAGATACATAACCGGTGGCATTCACATCTAAAGTCGTCGATACCAGAATCTAAAACTTAAAAGCTAAAACTCGTCCTATGAGATATCTTCGCACTATCCATACAGTGGATTATTCGCCTTTGCTTATTTCATCGATAGCTGACCATGACAACGTTAGGTTTGACCCCGACATAGAATTTGATGGAACATTGTGGATAAAATAATATTAACAGATCTGCTTATTAACACGTATTGATCGATGACATGCATCTGATGAGACCGATGCATGCGTGGTGCTTATTGATTTCGCAGCAGGTCTCTTGTTCAAGCATGTCTCGATCGGAGCATTTGAAGCGCACGTGACATTGCGTGGAAATGGGAACGTCTGACACTTATATGACCCGAAGATGTAGAAATATGATTGACCTTTTGACCTCTGAAGAAAACGTCGCGACTAATATGCTAAACCCACAGCATACTTACAGTAATTCAGCGATTATTGGGTTTTCCACGATTTTGATTTGGGTATGAGCATGCGTTTCTGATTGGAGGGGCATAACTAGTGAATGCGACGTTTGCCACGTTAACAGCGTCCGTTAGCGTCACGTTCAACCGTTGTCGTTGAATCAACGCTTGTCGAGGACTATTATTTTACGTGATGCGACGTATCCCATGGGATGTCTTCATGGAATGGACATCACATATGAATTTGCGTCCGCATGATTTAATTGTTTCCCAGTATTAATTTCAAGAGAGCAATTCACATGTGCATGGTACTGTAGCATACTTTATTATTAGTATTAGTAGTAGTAGTAGTACTAGTATTATTTGTTATTATTATTATTATTATTTTTATTATTATTGTTATTGCTATTATTATTATTATTATTATTATTATTATTATTATTATTATTGTTATTATTATTAGTAGTATTATACTATTATTATTCGCTACAATTATTGATCAACTTCTACAAGCAGAATGCTATTCATATAAGATATGCTTTAATAACTGTAGGCCGTCGCTTTGTAGTGTCTACAGATTGAGGCTAATAGGTCATAGTCTACTATGGTAGTGCTAATTGTTTTAACATCTACAGTTGATGGACAGCTGTATGTTACGGACTTTACTTTTTTTTAAACATTTTCCCATGGATGTATCTATACATGTGATAATGTAATATTTATTAATCATAATGGCGAATTAATCCATTCAAGCAAATACTATTATATGGCATATTGTATTACTGATGTCCGTCAAGGGATGTCTGTGCAGTCCAATTACTTTAGTATTTCTCTAGAGAAGGACGAGGTCCCAGCGCAGTGTCGCTGATAACCTGATAACGCTGTACGAGTCAAGACATTAACAACCACTGTGTGAGGAGCTCACACTCTGAATTAAAGGTCCAATTCGCAAGGAACGTGGGCACGTGAGAATGCCAACATTTATTCTTATGCAATGTTACTTCCATCTGCTTCTTGCCATGCAAGCAACAATAAACAGTTATACTATGTGCGTTCTGAGATTTAGGGCATGACATTATGTTAGCAAGATTTAGTGATTTTGTAATATTTTGTTATATTTTTCAACGTAGCAAGCACTTTCATTGCTTCAATTGCTAGCCCACCCTCAATGACGCGTAGTACTCAAGTTATAGGTTTTATATTTGCAAGGAATATGCTGAGGAATATTATATTGTTGTCGACACATTATTGTGTTCATAGCAATGCATGTTCTAATGCAGTACAGACTTCATATATAGTATCATTACCGGAAACTACGAGCCAATGGCAACGTAGCGGTATTGTAAGTTATCGAACATCACACATCTGCGATGGCTACGACAGTTCGTGTGGTCTCCTAGTAGATATGAGAGTCTCGTCACCATACCCAGATACCATTTGAAGAACTGTCCTCTACCTTGGAATACGAATAACACCAATTCTCAAGCTAGTACCGAACTTTGGTAGAATATAAATGTTCCCCACCAAATATCTGCATGTTATTGTATTGTATTTTTATTTGAGTATAACACAGAGCGTATCTGGTTTAGCACAATGATTAACGTAACATAAGGTGTCTGAATTTTCAATTGATTCTATTATCTGTTCCCACCCATTACATCATATATAAACTGTCCTATACTGCTGCAAAGAAATGCCAGTGTTTCTCCATCTCGACGATGGCCACCTGTGTTCTAGTCGTTTGTGTTTCGACAATTAAAATACTGATGATACGACCATCAGTGCAGATGGTGCTCATACATGACATATAGGACAGGTCATTGCTTCCCGTCAGTGTCCGTCGTTGAAGAAGTATTTCTTTAATTAAGGTTGTGCCAGCTAAGCTTCCGGCGTTGCGCCACCTGTGTCTATGGGAATATGTTGGATTTATCACCCTTGTCAACGGAGCATTTTCTATCCACCTCATCAGCTGCAGATCTATATAATTAAATACGGATTGAAACCTTTTGAGTTATGATGTCCCACACCTAGTTCCGGAGCTACGACATCTTTTGAGCACACTATCATGCTAAATAACTAATGCTCCCAAACTTAAACTGAGCATGCAATCGTACGTTTAACAAACATGTCGTAATATGGGTCATGGGCATCGTTTCACAACACTCTCTTATTCGCGGAGACCATGCATAGCACTCTCTTTGCAGTTCATCAGCTATCGGTACAGAGAGCACTGTGATCTCTTCGTGGATAAGATAGATTCGTGAAATGATACCCTTGTACTCGTCCGAGAACGTGTGGTTGGAAACTAGGCAAAACCCGTTTTAGAAACACTTATCCCATATGAAACCAAACGTGTCATCACAATTGGACAGGTTAGCCTATGCAAGAGTGAAGGGACAATTAATGGACCGTATATATCAAGTAGCATTGTGTTGTATTGTCCAGTATAAAACATCACTAAAGCAGTTATTATCGGTTCTTGAGGTTTCTAGGTTGAAATGTTTACATCACTGTGTAAAACATTCATGAGTCTATGTTGATCGCTATACATCAATATATTCTCTAACGTCAACAACGTTCATCGCTGAGCTGTTATTACATATTATTTATTAGTGTTGTCAGTTTTGGCGTGCAGGTTTTCCAGTGTATTTCAATTGTATTAGGCATGCGAATGCATCTTCAAAGAGTGTTTCAACACATCAGATTACTATATCGCTCATGGAGCAACATTTGGTTTCGAGTAAACACGTAATACACTACCAATAACCGAGAAAGAATATGCTGTTTACTATTTATTTATGCCGTTTCGCTGGAACAACACATACCAAGAACTGCTTTCATCCAGGGAGTATGTATAAGACCCGGTTTGCAGTACTATACTCTATTCATACAGACCCCAGGATTACGAAACCTTTTTGAGTAAGATTCCATGCTCAACTGAACGTTTTGTTCACAAATATCCATATACAAGTATGAGCTTGAGCGTGAAATCGTACTAGGAAAGTTTCGTAATCTCGGGGCCGGATATGCATATGCCGTACTAGTTGACCTACAATTGCGAGATCCCATTGGCTGTACAGCTGACCTGGTTCCAATACCGCTTCCATGCATCTTCAATTACAGTGAGTGAATGAGCCACTGCTTCACCTCTCAATTACAGATTACAATGTCCGATTTCAATTCAAGTGGCATACGGACCATCGATAGTGTCCGACAAAAGTCTGTCAATCGATCTAAGGTAGGGGCCAATCTCATGCTACCCCTCGGCGAGCAAACGGAATTAAACCTGGAAAGTATTTTCTATGAAACCGACAAATGGCCACTTGCTGTGTACTGTGCCACTGCTTCCCGTACAAGCATTCTGTTTACGACATGTCATTGATTCCCTTTGCACTTATGTGTTATTTATTTCTTATTTATATATTATTTATATACCTATATGTATATAACATATATGTTATTACTCTTGGTGTTGGCACTGACATATATATAACTTAAGTGTGATGATCAATACAAGATAGTCCATGATGCAGTACTTGTGTAAATATAATCGGGATAACTCACTTGACCAAGATGGAGGTCAACGATTTAGATTGGCATGCATTTAGGAATCGTATTCTCTATTTCAATTCAATTTTGAGGCAGATCCGTACATATGGACTCACATATATAGTATCCAATGTATATATTACATACATTGGATACTATCTATATGAATCATTTCTTAGTATTAGCTTCGACTAACTGTAATGCAACTACATTTTAGTATTGCCAAGCACTCTTTCAAACACTCTTACCGATCTATTTGTCAAATACACTTCTATAAGTATGTTTCCTCTTTTAGGTTTTCTATACGTGAGTTTATGTATCGTCAGTTGTCAATAGCATGAACGTCATGGTATCGTATATGTCATGGACTTTGACGAAAATGACCCACTGGGTCAAACCAAATTACGACCATATTGACACTGATTAATAATGAATGATTTATACGTCTATTCGAGGAGCGCCACGTCTGTTAGTGGTACCTAGTATAGTATCAGCAATCACATTGTTTGAAGTACAACAGTGCAGGTGTCTAGTGTCACGACCAGCAGGGTATGGTTTCTCGAAGTTCTCATATTTACTACGAAACAAAAAGATATCTCGTAGCGATCTCTAACACAGGGGGATCGTGCACTTAAGAGAGCGCTATGGTCTCATAGTGGATATGAAAGCTTCGAGAAACGATACCCAGGCGGATAGCGGTGAAATGGCATGACGTATACTCTGGTTAAGATCAAAACTATACTCCGTCTTTTAAATGGTCTCAGCGACTTATAATTATACAGGTACGACCACGCTAGACTAACTTATTCCAGCACAGCTTAAATGCCTTTATTTATATTACAAGAATGCATGTATACACGTGTTATAGGAGACTTGGGGTCTATATTCTCAAAACGTTCTTACAATTGTACGACAATGCTAACGATTCTTATAGTATGGCTACGAACTGTTCTTAGGCTAAGACGTTCGTAATGACGTTTCGAGAATAGACCCCTGTCTGAGGTTGCTATGACAATTGGATGGATACTTATATATGATCATGACATTCGTCATACTTACCTGACAGCAAAACTGCGACAATCCATATCACTATTCGCACCGGATACACTGCTAGTGTTGCTGGGTGGCAGAAGTTGTCATACTTATACATCATAGTTGATGTTCTCAGAGTAGAGTACACGCACGCAACCATATGTGCGAATCTGACAGCTGTCGTAATGAACGTTTTAAAAACTAATTATATTTAGTTTATATTTTGTTATTAATGATAATCATGACACCCGAACTATTTAGGGATCCCATAACGCTAGGTTAAACTAAATGGAACGTTATATTATCTGGGAAATTATATCTCTTCAAAAGTCGATGCTTGATGGTATAAGAAGGTTGTGCAATTATAACCTGTGTAACTTACATTAATTTGAACTGTTATTTAATTCACAAAACCTTTATAAAATATTGATCACAGTGTTGCTCTACGTGAAATAAAAGGGAATACTGCTTGTAGTAATACTATACGTTCATTAACGACGTTTTGCTATTGTTCCAATGGCGGTCTTAACACTTACTCTACAATGCATCGTTAGGCCTTGCGCACTGTATGCTATTTCTGCCAGGGCTGTTTGACGCGATGATACTAGTACCGAGAGATCATGATACAGGACAGTTGGACGCGGTATCTGATTCCATTCACTTCGGAAACAATTCTGGAGCAATTATAGTAGACTATCTCCCCCCTTTCCGCTGCTAATTCCATGAAACAAACCATTTCCGTGACCTTATATGTTGACCGGAAATGAATACTGCTGGGCCCCATGGTTTGTAATACTTCAAGTCTTCAAGCTGTTGGTAATGATGTTACTGCCGTTTGTTGATGACGAGTAGGCGTGTTATATAAATGACGAGACATCGATCCGTCAAATTAGTCGAATGCTCGTGGGCAAAACTCCCTATTTTTTAGTTTAGCACCGATCCAGTATGCTTAACACATGCTCTTGATATTACCAATATACATGTATTAGGTAATATCATGGCGTATTAGTGAACTTAGACGTATTCATTGCAACTGGGTAAGTACGGAGAGGGTGATTTATATTAGTAGATGGATGTTCTTTAGAAGACAGAATGACGCATCGTCTGGTAGTTAGTCTCAGGGAATGCAAACCAACTAGCCTTTGACACCGACACTTATTCATTGATATCGATTACCGGAAATGGAACCGGAAGTGAAATGCGTTCGATTTGTGATTTGGAGCGGCATGACACGATACGCTCTAGCCCCCGAGACTCTGAGCTTCATTTCCATTTCTTTACCATTGACAAACAGTCTTTCACCGTTGTGAGCTTTAAGCTATGTGATATGTGCTTTGAAATACAAATACACGTTGTACCTCGGGCATTTGAAGCTGCATATAACAGAATACTTTCACGAATAATGTCAAAAGCATTGCACTATATAATACTGTTGGAACAACGCTGCTTGAGTCATTTAAATGACAACCGCCTACATCACAATCTTCAAATAGTCCTTGTCAAAGAAGTTTCATGGCAATTCTTTCGATGTTTAATGATTATTTTTTTTTTTTGAGAAGTGGCCATTTTTCAAAGTAAAAAATCATTAAACATCGAAAATGATTGTCACGAAACGTCTTTGACAAGTACTAAATCTGGATAGCACTGAGTTGCGTCATAATGGTAACTTCTTCCAACACTGGTGCAATATCAGTTCCAGGAAACAGGATCGAAAATGGGAACTATTTTTCTCAATTCTGATTAGTGGCCACTATCGTAGGTACCACTGACCCCATGAATAAGTTGTATGCCGGCGTGGAAGTGACACCGAACTGTAATACTACCTGGTCGTGTCCCTTTGACGTTATACGGCAGATTTGCAGCCATCGATCAATGCCAAACAAAGCATTACCAATGTTCTGCTGTCAATGTTACATGTGTTCACCCCGTCATGACCTATCGTCTTCTGGAAGTGAAGGGAAATGTGTATGTCGCATACGTGTAATCTTTCGTTGTCTGCCCTACGACCGCACCTGCCTGTGTGTATGTTTGTGTGTATACATGCGTCTGTGTGTATCTGTACGTGTGTGCGTGTGTATGTCTGTATGTGTGTGTGTGTGTGTGTGTGTGTGTGTGTGTGTGTGTGTGTGTGTGTGCGTGTGTGTGTGTGTGTGTGTGTGTG
>JAUTCA010013350.1:0-17995 GCA_032362005.1 Nodopelta heminoda | reverse complement strand
TAGAAATATATTGGCTAATTTAGGGCAAAACGGTGTTTACCCAATGTTTATTGTCGTAAGTATCATGAAATAGAAATACTGTTATACTGTGGACTCGGGACAGCATAACCAATACCTATTAATGCTGGATAAAGGCAACCAGAGATGCCCTAATGAGCAGTGTCTGTGTTTAATCCATCCAGGAGAGGGTTAATAAAGGCAGCATTTCATAAAATTTAACTCGATTATCTATAAAATTATATAAAGCTTAATAAATATTAATTATCATCTCATAACTATCTTATTCAGAATCCTCACATTCCAGGGTACGAACCTTTTTGCGGTGACACTGACATCCCCGAAACCGTGACGACAGGTTTACCACCCAGTGCAGTATGGCTGGGCTGATGCTGCTGAGAGATCATTGAGTTCATGTTGCTCAGACCGTGGCCGAAGCCCATCGGAGCTCGCTTCAGAGTCCCTGAATTCTCCTCGAACATACCCGAGTTCAAATCCACACTCCTTTGTCCGTTCATGCCATCCGCAATCTCAACTATGGAAGGCTTGGCGGCAGCTGTCCTTTGCTTAATTGTGCCCACGTTTTCGTTGGCGAACGGCAATGTATTGGAGTCCACGCTCGACGACGATGACGTTGATTCGAAACTTGTCGTTGAGTCGCTCCGCTTGTCGCCCAGCGTCGTTCTGGCGGTCTCCGTTTCCGAAGGTCTCGCGCTGCCGTCGTGCACACTGCTCTTTGCAGGGAGCTCCCTCGGAGGAGACATGTGTTTCCGAAGGTTCACGCCGAATGTCTTCGTTGTTTCGTTCCTGTCGCCACCCGCCAGCCCGCGCTTGTCGTGAGGGCTCTGCGTGAGGTCCTTCCTGATCTTACCCCCGAATTCGCCAGCGGCCACTTTGTCACTTTTGCTCGGAATTCCGTAATTGTGAATCTTGGGTGTGATGATGTCCATGGCAATGGGAGGGGGAGGGGGAGGGAACTCTTCCCCGTCTGAGGAGGTGTTTTCTTGAGCACCGTTTTCCTCCCGCTTCGACCCGAATCGTTGAGACAGACTCTGGACACAACTTGCGAAGGCTTGCTGCTGCGAGGGCGTCTCCCGCGACTGGTGCAGGGGTGACGACTGCTGCGGAGTCTGAATGTGAGGCTTGGCACTGACAGGGGGAGGAGCAGCAACGCTGCCACCAGGAGTTGTCTTGGACTGATCCCGGACCTCACGACGCGGACTCTGATGCAGAATCGGCCGCTGGTTCAACTGTTCATGCGTCTCCTCTACGATCGGTCCCTCGTTCCGTATCGAGTGGGTGCGCTTTGGGGGAGGGGGAGGAGCCTTCTTTCCTCTGCCGGTGGGGGAGGGCGTGGAAGGGGAGGAGTCGTGGTTCTGGGTGTTGATGCACAGCGGACTGGATGGTCCCGGACTCGTCGTTTCGTTCAGCTGCACTTTTGGGATCACGAGGTTGGGTTTGGGTTTGGGAGCTTTTGGCGGCGGTCCCAAATTCGGAGTGTCGTAAATATGCTCCTGCTGCGATCCTCCGCGAATCTGGTTCTTCTTCAGAGATCCCGACAACACCAGACCTCCCGCCAACGAAGGATGCTTGTTTCCGTCAGAATTACACTCGGACTCATGTTTCTCGACCTCGTTGCTGTCCGGCGAGTACTCCCTGCTCGTCCGTTTCGTCTTCGCGATAATCTTTGCGACAGGTCTCGACTTGTTCTGGACTTTGGGCGCCACGGGAGCCACAAACACATTGTTCTCCTCCTCTCTGGACTGTTCATGGGAAACAACACCGCCAGCGAAGTCCTTCTCCAGCGAACTCAGCGACTTGCGGTCGGTGGGGCTCTGGAAGGACTGGTATGTTATCGGTTGTCCTGCCATGTCCTTCCCTTCCGGCGTCGATTCCGAGACACTGGGCGTCCTCGACGACGACCTCTTGACCTGAATGGCCACGAGGTCAGGACCTCCAGAACCGGTTGAGTTTTGCCGCATTAGTTCTGTGTCGCGCAGGTGGATGATCCTCAACTCAGCGCCACTCCCCGCGCTTCCTCCACTCCCCGCACTCCCACCACTGCCGCCGCTACCTCCGCTGCTGATGGTGGCGATGCTGTCCCCTGACGGCGACTTCTTGGGTTTGGCGCCGACCCCCAGTTCCTGCATGTAATGCGGCGCCATGTCCCCCGACCACCGCGTGCTGTTCATGGGGGGCGGCGGGTCCAGCAGTTCCTGGGAGCCGCGCCGTCTCTCCATGGACGACAGTCTCTTGGCGCCCGACATGATCCTCTTTAACCGGTCGATTGCCAACATGATTTTCTTCTGGTGTCCTGCAAGAGATGGAAAGAGTGTCATCACATTGGAAATAACTACTGACATCTATTATTATTATTTTTGTTTTTGTTTTAAATTGTGGGTTTAGAGTAGCTTTCAAGATTTCTTTCACTTATATCACGGCTTGTACATTCCAAAAGAAAATGTTTTGAATCAAAATAACTTTCCACATAATGTTTTGAATCAAAATAACTTTCCACATATTTCTTACAAATCTTTCTGTATTGCATTTGCATAATAGTTTTGTAATCTTGGGCCCCGTGTTGGCAGAATTGCTGTAAAAAAAATACACCTGAACCAGCCGCCTCCTACAAGAAATGGCACAACTCCTCCAAGATATCTACAGCATGGTCTATGGCCAAGGTTGTAGCTAAGGTTACTTAGAGTTACGCCCCTTGCGTACCGGAAAAACCAAGGTCATCCAAGCTTTGGATTGGATACATGCTAGAGATAAGTCATAATTCTGCAGCATGCTCCCTCCCCCCAGGTTCCTTATCCTCACCCCCTCCCTCCTTACGTATCCTAAACACACACCCCCCCCCCCCCCCCCAACCTCTCACCTTTCCTAACCACGTACCTGCAGTCAGTCTATCAAGCCAGCCACATGGCTATGATGGTGTTTATCACTTGGTATCACGCACACAGAAGGGGGCAGATATGAGTATACATACGTATACAGACTGCGTATACCTCATCATATGGAATACATATCCTCTGATGAAACATTGGCTGCCAAATCTACAATTGCTGTTTCATGAGGGAGTTTTCTTACGCGATACCCATATAAAAATATTAAATAATTTTTGGCAAGATATGCTTTTTCCTGCTTATTATGTGTGATAGTATGAAATACAATATCTGGCCCCTGTTACGAGAGTCTTAATGCCTATATATTATATTATATAATTTATTATGATGTTACGACTGTCGTAGCGTGACAATCGTTTTGTCATGCTGTATAAGCTCAAATTGTATATGATATTTTTTTTTTGTATTTGTTATAAAATATTAGGAAGTTAATTATTGTTTTACATCTCAGCAGGATTCTTTCACCCAAGCAACAAAATATTTGGAAGAATAACTATGTAATGTATACAGTATCCTTAAAGCAGGTCATTGTTTTGGTTATGTATATATAAAGCTTTACCTGTGTACATTCTGCAATTGAACTATGTTAAAACTATTTCTATCCTATTGCAAAAATGGTCTTCATTACAAAATCGAAATACACATACAATTAGAAAGATATATTGTATGATCCACAAGTCTGACGTCAGCATTCCAAATTTCACGAGCCTGTCGCTACCTACCTACCAAGGGAGATAATTCTAGCCACATTCAGCTCCCCAGACCCCCTCCCCCACTTCTCCCCGGACCCCCCTTTGCCATTCCCCTTCATGATTATTGCCATATTACATCAATCAAGCTGTTTTTCTCACCGACTCCAATTCCAGCAACATTGCAAACGCGTTTCCTTCCAAAACACGCAAAACATGAAGACGGTAATCTTTCGGGGAAGATAAATCTCCCAGGGGTATGTCACGTCTATTTTAGGGACCCTTTCTCGCCAATTGTTTCAACAGACGTATTCAAATTAAGCGTTGGAACAACGGCGGAAACGCGCTGAGACCAAAATCGGGACAAAAACAAAGAATGTTTCCAGAGAGGCTGTTCTTGCACCGACAATGCAGATATCATATCGCCGTAAGCACGTAACAATAGCTCTTCGATGGTTTGCATTGAAAAAAGGTGTATTTTAAGAACAGCTGCCAAGCCAAATAAGCAAATTGTCTACAAGACCAGCAGTATCTTCAGGAAAAGCAATCTTCCAGCAGCGTTTAAAACAACTGACACTAGGCATCTTGTTCACTGCTAACCCAATGCAAATTTAACAGTTTTGGGTTGATTTTTTAAGATGGCGGCTGCATCAAAGAAAATTCACTCAATAGTACATTATGATCGGGAATAACAATACCATATTAGCTAAGAATATTCATTGTTCAGTTTCCTAACCTAGTTTTATAATGTATCAGTTTAGGAAAAAGTAAAAACTTGATAATGCAATCAGGATATAAACTTAATAATCAGTATTATGATTTTATGTAACATTATTATCCAAGTGTTGAAATTGTTTTGGAAGTGTAAGAAAACAATAGTCATTAACTTTAGAAGCTGTCTAAATGATTATTCAAATATAAACATTAAATTTTGATTAATATATTTTTTAATATAACACTATATTATGGAAAGACTTAGATTACTTATTAAGAAAATGTCACTAAGTATTAACGCAAACATCTTAGAACATTCAAAGGTCAACATAACCTCACAAAAGGTCACATTACTGTTTCCCCGATTGCCTTGACAACCAAGACAACCCATTCCATACTGACCTAGTTTCTGAATGCCGATTTCCTCCAAGTCTTCCCACGTGATGTCGGTGACGAAATCGATGTTGTCGTATCCTTGTTTGCTTAACGTCTGATAGTATTGTCCAAGTCCTAATAAGTGGAGCCACTCTAGCATGTCATTCTGAAAGAAAAAAGAAAAACATAAAAATTGTGATCACCGTGTGAAAATCGAAAAATAATCTGTTAAATCCTGTGACACCCCCTTGTGTTACACAAGGGGGTACTATTACAATCCAACCAAGTTCCGACATCTTGCATTTCTTCCTAAAACACAGAACTCCTAATTGTCCACCTACCTGAATACCTACTCCACCGTCATACAACCAACATACTAAAATAAACACGAGCCCATAACATCGTGGAAACACTAAGCAATTAGGAATACTGACAATAAATTAGCACGTCCTGCCATGGAAGAAGAGGCTTCTTACCTCACAAACGAACACGAAGCAACCATTCCCCCCCAAAGAACTCCTAATTGTGGAGCTGTAAACTCCTCGCAGGAAAGCCAACTCCTCACACCACTCTGGTTTGTGTTTCACAGGCCTCCCGACTTGTTACGTCAATTCCAATGTCATCAACTGCAAGCACCGGAGCTCGCAGAAATGCACAGATCTTACGCACGTATGGCCACAATGAGCTCTTGTTTCCTCGGGCAATTCCGGGAGTCCTTAAATCAACTGGCAAACTGTTCGCACCGAGAACCGGGAGATGCCAGTTGGTGTTTCAGTAGCAAATTCCAGTAATGGACATGCACCGGTGGTCTTTGATTTACTCGAGATATAAACTTCCTGTACTTCAGTGGATTGCCGACCCGACCCCCGACCCGACCCTCGACAAACTTGTGAATCTGCTAGCTTAACCACTGCAGTACCTACACAAGACCTGAAATTCCAGGATCTGCTAGTTTAACCGTTGCAGTGCCAATACCAGATCTATAACTCTTGGATCTGCCAGTTTAACCACACAATATCCATGTCTGATCTGAAACTCATATATCCGCTAGTTTAAACTCTTTCAGTACCAACACCAGATATGAAATTCCTAGAACTGCTGGTTTAACCCTCTCCCTGCTGAAGGCAACCATTGATGCCCTAATGAGCAGTGCTTTTGCCTAATCCAGCAGGGAGAGGGTTAACCTCAGTGTCAACAGATCTTTTGGTTCTTTCGATACTGGTACCAGAACTGAAATATCTGCTCATTCAACTCTTGCAGAACCAACACACAAAACTTGTAATCCTGAAAGCCAAAAGCCAGTTTACCTTTACCTCAAGTTCACACTCCAGTAATACAGGACATTAAAGTCACAAACACAATATCCCAGTCTGCTACCAACTCCAGAAAAGATGAAAATCCTGTTTCCAGTATCAAAACCCCAGGTACATCCAAATAAAACCTGTCAGATCAGCACAACTTGGCGGTCGAATCAGCACAACTGAGGCACCCTCCCACAAACAATGAAGCCCACGGGACGAAATGAATGCAGCCACTTTCGGAAAGATCGAAACACTTGCAGAGCTAACATTTTGACATTATGGTTATTAGCAGGCACCTGCCATTTGTCTGTTAGAACTTCAGCCAGTGTGTGGAGGAGAGGGGCTGGGTCCCTGTGCCAACTGACTTCTCACAGACGATGGCGCCCGACCAGGGCTAATTTAATTAAACTTCCCCACATTGGACAGGTGGAAGGTGCAAGACTAGACTACAGGTGATGGATGGAAAGGCACTGCCGTATTTGATAACCTCTGGCTATATGTTTATATCTGAGCGGAAGATTACAGTCGTAAGCACTCCGATCCTGTTTCGCCTGGGTCTAATTAATCCCCATGATAACAGTCATATAATAAATAACCCGTGAAAGAATGCGTAAGCACACAAATTTGAAACCTGATGTTATTAAATTTAAGCAGTTCAACAAATAAATATATTTCTCTACATAAACATGAAATGTGAATATTTTAAGGATATTTTAACTTGTACTTACCGGTTTGAAATCAGGAATTCCATCATGAATATTTAACCGGGCTATTTCCGATTTTAATCTCTTCCTATGAGCTGGCTTGGTTATTCCTATCGCAGTCAGATCCTGAGTAAAAGAGAGAAAAAACAATTAACTCCCGACCTGAACACTACACTCCAAGGATCTAGCTCCCCCATGAGTTCATTTACAAAGAGCTTAAGTTTAATTGCCTATAGTATTTCTTTCTTTCTTTATCCCAGCAGACTGAATCTGACTATAGAAGTCGACACGGAGAGCCATGCAAAAGATTTTTTTAAATACCTCAAGTTAATCGTAACATCACTTCACAAAATTGAGTGCATCATTTCCCAAAAGTGAATGTAAAATTATATTAATTAACTTCAAAAAGAAATTAGACTTAAATATCCACAAGGTTCAAGTTGAATATAATATTTTTCTGATTAACTGAGTTAGCATTAGACAAATAACATGAGAAATAATCTGGACCTGAGATTACGAATTTCTTGTTACCGTAGTATGATTTCATGCTCAACTCAAAGTTTTGTTCACAAATCTCCATATACAATCGGGGCCAGATCTTTCATGGTTAACTACACTGTATACTTTAACTTCACACAAGACACTATTTTCCATGCAATTTCGTGGAAATATATCAAATTATTCCAAACCTTGAAGGATTGAAAAATGTGAATAGGAAAAGTGATTTTTGATGAGTGAATTATTCCACTTAGGTCAAGGTCAAAGCACATGTCACGGTAAAGGTCGTACCTCGGGTGTCATGCGTGAGATGGTCGGCATGTCGTATCCAGCCGTGGTGAATTTGTCGTAGTACTCGTCAAACTTGAGGTCGCTCAACCACGCATGGAGAACTTCATGGTCCTGATAACATAAAAAAATAATAGGTCAACATGACATAATCATAATAATAATAACATTTGCATTTATATGCCACAGATGCCATTGTTGACAGACCATTATTAATATGACAGAGAGGTCAACAAGAAATTACAACAGAGGTCAACACAACACAGAGGTCAACATGACATGACAACAATAACAGAGGTCAACATGACATGGCAACGCAGGGTTCAACATGAGGAACAGAGAGATGACACTAGGGTGGTGTTCCATTGACAGTCTTGGACGCACATTCTGGACAGGGGGCTGCTCCTTTCTAGCTGTTCTGTCTGTCCGACGCATGCACGGTTACACTGTGCGGTGTTGATCCTTGGTAACTGCGCATGGGTCGGACAGAAAGTACAGCTTGAAAGGAGCAGTCCCCGGTCCAGAATGTGCGTCTAAGACTGTCAATGGAACACCACCTAGGAGTAGGACGCTAGGACGGTACACCACCAGAACTAGGACGGTACCACTAGGACACGGACACGTACCTGCACACCGGCCTGGAAGAGCTGCGCCACGTTGATGGTGCTGGTGTAGCCGGTCTCCTCCAGACGGTCCAGACTGCCCAGACTGGAGCTGGACGTGGAGTGGTAGCTCTGTCTGGACGACACGCCCGACTCGTAGCTCTGGCCGGACAGTCGGTGCTGCGACGTCACCTGCACCGTCACCAGGTTGTGCACCTGCAACACAGGACGAGGAAACTCTGATGATTGAGACACAATTTATATTCTCTTCAACAATTTATCTTCCCATCAAAGGAACACAAATCTCAAGAGCTGTTTGGTTTAGATTTTGACAATATTTCAGAGTGAGTGAGAGATTATGGAGTTTAATGTCGCTGCAGAAATCTTTCACTTGCTTGCGACAGATTAAACATTATAATATTTCAGAAAAGATGACCAAAATTATACTCAATCAATTGCATGTGCCTATACAGTAAACAAATGGTACATATTTAGTCACATAAGTATATGTAAAATTAGGGAATGCATAGCTATGATTCATGAGAGCGTGTACAACGTATGCTGTCCATTTACTGCATCCAACATCACGGTAGCAATTTATTCTAAATTCTATGTATACTTGTCATCTAGAAATAACTTTAAACGTTTACAGTTGATTTTCTTTAGGTATGAAACCAGGGAACCTCAAAAAGATGAATCGTGCTGCACTGTAAACATTTTTGGGGTATATGGTAATATTAAGATAATTTTCAGCAGTATATGGTGACGTTAACATAATTCAATGGAAATTCATTGACATTTTGGTCTGATTAGGCATCAACCATCTCCCTTTGTAAGGTATCTTGACGGATGAACCAAAAGCAATCACAGTTCTGTAAGGTATATGTCAGTCTCCAGTCAGGCAAAGTAGGATGATGGTTAAAGGTTCCTCCTACTCGATGCAACAGGATATTCCCTATAGTGCAGATCTTACCATTTCTCCAGCATGGAGATAACCAAAGATAAGACGGTCCTCAAGAGATTCTTTCAAAGTAACTTCAAAGAATAATTGGGACAACTATTTTCGGTTATGCTGTGATAGAAACTAACTCTAATACTTACTAGCATGAATAGTGATACAAATAACAAATGTCATGGATTTTTACTGGCCCTTAGGATACCTTTATCATTGGGAGAAATGGCCCAGGCTAGCGGACTAGTGTTAATTTTGATCTCTGATGGTAGTGTACTTACCAGGGAGTTGAGAATGATACTCAGCGAAAACTGATCCAATTGACCATGTAATAATTTAATGACTTGAGAAAATTCTTTAGTGGGTGGATCTGGCATAAATATTCATTTATTTTATAATATACACATTAGCAAATTGCTAAAAAATAACCATGGACCTTAATTTGAGGAATATATATTTTTGCTCTTTTCTTAGTTCAAAAATAGACATGGACCTAAAAAAATACACATGAACCTTAATTTAAGGAAAATATATTTTTGCGCTTTTTTTAGCGTGTGATATACTACATGCACAGCCATGTTATAATAGAGAGGATGTAGACTGAAGTTATTTATGTCTAAACATCGCGAAACAGCTTCCTGACAAATCAAGTTGATGAATATTTCAGATAAGAACATCCATGGTGGGTGATAAAAGAAATGATCCGCTTGATAAAATATCTACAGAATGTTCCTTATCAAAGGGCCAGATGTACGCAATATAATCTGCAGATATTAGGTGTGGGTGGGTGGATATAGCCCACAAATAGATGGCTTGATACAATTTATCTTCTTACAAAGGAACAAGAAAATTCAAGAGTTATCTGATTTAGATTTCAATGACATTTCATAAAAAACTAGAGTTGTGCAATGTTGCTGCTGCAGAAATGTTCATAATTTATTCATTGTAAGCGATGAAACAATTTCCAAATGTGTAACATTTTCATCAAGATATGTTCTTTGAAGGTAAAATCAAGAGGTGTAGCAGGGTATGACATTGCAAACAGTTGACATTGTCCGTTAACCCTCTCCATGCTGGAGGCAACCGGAGAGCAGTGCATGTGCCTAATCCAGCAAGGAGAAGGTTAATACAGTCCCAGAGGGTTAATACAGTTCTTAGAACAGGTATATAACTGGCACAACTTGATATACTTGCATGTCTGTTATCAAAATGTCAAAGGACGTCAGAATCTCATCAAAGAAGACCATCATTGGGACTTTGTGGGAGGATTTGAACACGAGGCCTTTGACTATGAAGTCCAAATATTCTACCATTGCGCTACCAACCGCCCCTATGGCGTTTCGTCACAGAACTCTGATGTCCAGACCCTCACCTTGGGCTCCAGATGACCGGTGCTGACCCCGCGCCCACTGTCGCTGCTGGCGGCGCTGTTCCTGTTGCTGTGGGCGGGGCTGCCGTTGTCGCGGGCGGGGCTCCCTGACCTCATGTCCCCCGCGAGACTGGACACATACGTGGGCTGGCCCCACTCGCCAACGACCTGCTCACCATGATGGTTGCCTAGCGCCTTGCCACCCAGATACTGAAATACACAGAAACAGGTACTGAAAACATGTGTAAAGTTACTGAAAAATACAAAATCAGGTACTGAAAACAGGCAGACAGGTACTCAAAACACACACAGACAGGCACACTGCAGTCAAGTGGTGTGAGTGATTTAATTATGGAGTTTAACGTTGCTGCGCGAATCGTTCACCCATTTGCGACAATACAGTCAGGTGGATGCAGGCCATAAATTATATATGGCAAAAAAAAAGCAGTTGGAATGGGCTTGAATTATTTCTTCTTTCTGAAGCTGATAATATAGACAAAGTCGTTGATGCCAATGTAGATGATATTGATGACAATGTAGACAATATTATTGGTGACAATATCTATGATGTTGGTGTAGAAAATGTTGATGGCAATGACACAGAAAATGTCAATAATGACAATGCAAATATGTTAATGATGACAAGATTGACAATTCTCATGATAATGTAGACAAGAACAATTGTGACAATGATGATGACAATGTTGATAACAATGAAAGCAATGGAAACTATGACGATGTTGATGATGACAATGTCATAATTAACATTGTCTAATTAACAACGGAGATAATGTTGATGATGATGACGCTAACAATGTGGACAATGTAGATGATGGCGTTGCTACTGCTGTTTCTTCTAACACTGTCTAGGAATAATCTCATTCAGGAAATCCTACACAAACTAAGAATCCTAGCAGTGGTGGAAACTTGGAAGTAAAACCACTGACCCAAGTAACAATTCAAATAACAAATTTGACTATGGTAGTCCCTAGGAAACACTTATAATTAACGTTCTTGCTGACAGAAACAACTGTGGATGCCATAGAAAGCAAGGATGCCATAGAAAGCAAGGATTGGGGCTAATCCAGCAGGAAGAAGGCTATTGTCCAAAAAAAACCTGCCTTTGGGTAACAGGCCAAGTATTAATTTCCACCTCTGCCTTGTGCCAACAATCAACGCCTTCCCTTCCCTTCTCTTCTCTTCTCAACCCAGTCCTTTCTTGATTGAGCTGCTGGTAAATTTGAACATGGGACTAACGTCGTCCTGAACGAGACAGATGATGAGAGACAGACAGATGAGGACATGGACTGCAGGATGTTACAAACTCTACAGAGCGACATATATCGGTTACGTTAACAAATTGGATGTCAGGTTTAACATTCTCCGATGTTAGCACTGATGACGTTCCATCGATCTGCGATGGATTTACACAAATTGATTGGGACAGTCCGGCTCGTGTACTGCTATGATACAAGGACTCTCCACAGTATCACTGACAACAACATCCTGACTTTTAATCTTCAATTGGGCCAACTTACTTGAATAATTTCCCCCCCTTTTAAAAATATTTTTTGGCAAGGCCCAGGGATAGTGTCATCATAGACAGGTTGGGTTTAAAAGATGCTGAAGCTTGGGTTTAAGATATGAGGATTGGGAGTAAAAATAGTACAATTTATTATGGATATTAAAAATATTATTCACAGTTCGAATGTAATGAACAAATACAGAGAGAGAATGACCTTAACCTTAGTGACCACCATTACTCTACTCATTATTGTACGACGACCATCGACTGGATTTTATCCTAGATGAAATGATTCTATTGATTTTTCTAAAGCCATTTCACCATGATCATTGATAGTTGACAGTTAAATTGGGCATGATTTATACCCAAAATGTGATCATAAAATTCTGCTGAATCAGCACATTTGAAATATGATTTTTCTTTTCCATGTTCAAAATTATTGAAACAGGTCAATTTCTAATTCTCGTCTTGCGTTTCTTGGAATTACTCCTATCTTTAACGTTTTATTTTGTTTATAGGCAGGCAAAGGTTTTCTGGCATTAGGAATATTAACACACACACACACACAAATGGCTCTTATATTAACATGACTTTGAAGTAAAATTGACTTTAAAACTTCTTGGATTAATCCACTGTAGATAACAAGCAAAATTCTACATAATAATTACACCAGAATATGGCTTGTTTTTCCCCCTCTCAAAATAACGATTAAAATTACAAGCACCATTTTGAGGAACAAAGAAAAAACATACCACCTTCGCAATAGGCCTATTCCAGATTCACCAGAAAGTACGAAAATACCCTACCAGACTCCATCAACACCTCTAAGAGTACATCTTCTCCGTTCTTCACGGGAGGGTGGTACTTTAGTCCGGGCACAAATCAGGACATGCACCATGCTTTTACTATAGCAGGAAATGACCTAAAGCTTGATTTATGCCTGGATTACATGGTATGAGCCTTCTGTTGAAGCAGTCCTGGTCTGAATACTGTATTACAACTGACTGTATATTCCTGTGTTGGGATATGGCTGGTATTGTATGATCCACACGTGTATACATAACTGGATATAGCTATTTGTCATTCAGGCAGGGTTTCTATAGTTGTTACCATGGCAACACACCTGCTTCGAGCCTCTAAGAACAGGTTGCAATATGTAATGGAGATACAAAAGCGTGTGTGTGTGTTGTGTGTGTGTGTGTGTGTGTATGTGTGTGTGTGTGTGTGTGTATGTATGTTGTGTGTGTGTGTTGTGTGTGTGTGTTGTGTGTAAGTTTGTGTGGGTGTGTGCGCATATGTGTGTGTGTGCGCATCTGTGTGTGTGTGTGTGTGTGTGTGTGTGTGTGTGTGTGTGTGTGTGAGATTGTGTGTGAGAGTTTGTATGTATGAGTTTGTGTGTACAAGCATGTATAGCCTTTAATTTTGTGTTTTGTGTGGTCTCACTTACTACATTTGTTAAAGCAAATCTTGATCCGTTACCTCTAGAATTTACCAGAATACTAGTTGATCAAATCAATCTATAAATTCAACATTTTTATTATAAAATCAATAGAAAAAAATGATACCATAAATCATATTTATTATTTCTCTTTGATTCATGGTCTATTTGAAATGCACATTTCCAGATCAAATAATCCCACCAATAAATCAATCCGACCAAGTGACCTAGATCTGCCTCATGTCATGACACGATATGACATGACATACCGTACACTATGAAGCGTGACTTGAACATATTACATACCCCACATCTCGCTTACGGTATGTATCTATTTTTACAGCATACAAATGAACAAACATGCCTACGGGCGATCACAGAAACAGACTGTAAACAGATCTATCTAAACATTTAGAGTTTCTTTATACTGAGGTCACATCGTTTAAAAGTATATTTTCTATGAGTCATTCAATTTCCAAGTCTTAACATGACATTATTCATAACATACAGCCCATCATAGTACGCATACACAAGTGTCCCCTATACTGAATGTATTGACATTCGTTACATATACAATAGAAATAGATACAGACCAGTTATCTGGATGACAGCCAAAGAATCTGTGGCCATAATGCATATCATCACACATATGAAGTTACCTCAGAAGCCACTCTAGAAACCAGTGCCACTCTGGAAACCAAAGTCTACTCTAGAAGCCAGAAGCCCCAATAGAAGAGAGAAGCTACTCTATAAGCCAGAAGCCAAAAAGCCACCATAGAAGCCAGAAGCCACTCTAGAAACCAATGTCTACCATAAAAGCCAGAAGCGCCTATAGAAAATAGAAGCTACCCTAGAAGCCAGAAATCAGAAACCACCATGGCCACAAACATCAGAATTGGCACCAAACATGCAATAAAAAAACAGAATTCACACCTGCACAAACACAACACTAGGATAAAAAGTAGAAAAACTTTTGTTCTGGCAAAAAAACATGTTGTGAATATTGGCTATTCTGGGGAATAAGTGGATATCCATGTGTGTTTTGGAGTACGTATGTAATAGAAATCAGAAACCACCCCAGCCGCTAGTTTCAGCATTGCCACCAAATACGCAATATCGAAAAAAAAATAGTTCAACTTCACAAGTCTGTTCACGTATAACTCAGAAATAGCATGTTCCCAGTATTGTCAATTATTAATCATGAATATTACATTCCAAACTAGGTCATATAACTGTAAATCCTAGATGGAAATACAACGTTTACCATGTACCCTGCAACCTAGATTAAATCTTTTGGGATTATCTTTAAAATGAAAATAAAGAAAAATCCTTGTGGGGGGAAATTCGGTTTCATTGTGGGCAAGCAAAGTAATCTCTGTGTTCACTGAAGTGAAACGATTCAAATATAGATAATCCTATGTTGCAAAACCAGTGACACTGGTTTCCTACAACGATGGTTCTAAGTCGATAAGCAGTCTGTATTTTTACTCTCTCACTATTCCTGCTTTCACAAGCAAAACCTGAATTGAATAGTATCTAAGTTTCTTATTCGACTGGTCAACTATTTCATTTCCATTCTCCAATAGCTATTTTCTTATTCCACCAACTATTGAAAAATGTTGCTACAATAATGTTCTATATATATCTAGTTAGTTTCTGTTTTGAATAGTTACCTTTTATTTTCCTATAATACTTGTCTCCCTAGATAATAATTCTTGACTGTCACAGTGCTATATTTAATTCCAGGAGCGAGTGAGCGATTATGGAGTTTAATGTTGCTGCAGGAATCTTTCACCCATTTGCGCTAATTCCAGGAATATTAATTCCAGGAATATAATTCAGAAAAAGATAGACACACATTCTCCTAAACACTTAGCTTTCCGATGCATATTCAGAAATACCCAAGCAATATTGTAATCATTGGGAAATAAAATTGCAAATGATGTTCATCGACTAACGCTGTGTACCATTGTAAGGCATATTTACCTCCTGCATGGGTTCTTGGTACGGAACTCCATTGTCTACACCATCAATCTCTGTCTTCGGAAATTGTTCCATAATCCTGAACGTCTCCAGTTAATCACAGACACATTTGCATACAAAATCCTCTCGAGTTCACGCATCATAACAATCAGTGACACAGATTAGATAATGTACTGTGTCGTAATTTCCGACTTTCCTCCATGTCACGATGGCACGTGACGAACATCACCGACTACAGATACGTTAAAAATACAAGCAGAGCATCATAAACAATGCGATCCCATTGACAAAACTCGACTCCATGAACCATCACCCCCAACAACTTTTACCATAGCCGCTTCTCCCAACAAAGTCCAATCCCCTTTCGGGACCCGCGTTCATCTCAGTAATGACAATGTCCTCTCCATATCTGTTCCTATCTTGTCCTACGAGGACGTCCTGTTAGTCCAAGAGCGCCACCTACACTGCAAGCAATTCCCAGCGCCGTTGACACAGTCATTTGAATTGCAGATGACCGCTCGTGTCTGCCGGTCGCGACAAATGATGCGACCTCTTCATTGGGCATTATAATCGGGGTACTGACCATCAGCGCAGCGCCGAACTGGAATTCATGAGGGTCAAAGAACTAGAATTCACGAGGGCCGTACTCACTATTAAGAGTATCTATACCAGCGCCAATGGACAAATGGTTACAAACGGTCTCCGTTATCATGGCCTGCTTATCGAAAGGCATGCAAACATGAATACAAAGTAGTCCGTAATGTGTTTGTACGCTCAAAGAAAAACCCAGAAAGTAATTCTTGGGTCGATGCACCGCCATGCCAAAGCCAACAAATCAAAGCAATAAAGTTTCAAATATAAACATACATCTTCGCAAAAACCAATCTTATCTTTGATAGATCCGCTAAAACATGAAACCTCAAACTTTCCGATTGCACAGACAAGCAAATATGGAACCATTGAATTTGCAATCCAGAGCATTGATCTTCCAAGCAATTCTTTGACAACCTGTCGGATGCAGCCCTGTCATTGTGGTGCAAATAGAGGCGGAATGATGCAATAGAAACCACGTACGTACCTTCCGAATCCCGTTCTCAAAGATCCAGTTACACGGAACTGAATATTCCGACTGAGCGCAAACGGGAACTCAATGGAGGGTCAGCCCCACAGAGATATGTGTAATATATTGATTGTCAGCTTGAGTGATGTGTCAGATTTCCAATATCCCCCAATCCAGTTAGCTTGATGGGGGTCATTGTTTTACCATTTGACCCGTCTGGACTGTTTCCTGACCGACTTGAACTCCATCCCTGCTGCTGTGATGTCATGTCATCATTGGCCATGAATTAAAGTGACAATGCCTTTACCTCTCTCACTCAACTCAATTTGCACTGTTGATAATTTAATTCCCTAATTATGACATAAAATCAATATCATATTGTATTTTCTTAAACTTCTTGCGCAATAATCCTAAACAAGGAGTAAAACTCAAATAAAAATAATAAAACATCAGACCCACTCAGACCAAAAGGATTGAAGGTTTCTGGGTAACTTGATAAATAAAAATCGAATGGATCATTTCCTCCAATTGCCTAGTTTAATTGATGAGTAAATCTATATCTGAACCCGAATGAACTACAAATTACAAAAGAATCATCCTTTCCCAACAAACTTTCATTGCAAAATCCACGGAAATTAGTATGTCATGAGGTTAAACTTTGTCAGAGATTATTCCTAATGCCTCACTGCTAGCGAATCCAATTGGGGAAAAATCTTCCACTTCAACATTTTTGCAATTTGAGATAATTACAACTCGACCAAATGCATGTTCCAATCATCATTTAAATAATTCCACTGCAGTAAAAGCCTGGTAATAGCTGAATGCGCACCGCGGAGGGATGAAACCAAACCCGGCCTTCATCTGAACACTACTCCCTGGCCAAAGCCATGCATATGTCACAGTGTCCATCAAACCTTCCCCTGTTAAAGTGAAATGAACTGAGCGTGTATTAAGGAGCTGTTAATATGCCACATCCAATTGCTGCCATATTGATAACACCTTACAGCATTGATGGATCCAGTACCAATGTTAGCTTATTGCCAGAAACAACATGCTAATCACAAATACAACTTTATTGAGTACGAGTATTAATTGTCAAGTCAATATGGTGTTGTTATTGATGTGTATTGGAGGTTTATGTCCAAGCCATCTGGTAGAAATCAGAAGGAATGAATGAATGAATTAATGTTTTACGTTAATAGGCAATGACAATAATCAGAAGAATATGCAGCCTGGCTGTTTGGTAATATCAAGATCAGAAGAATTTGTAGCCTAGTTTTCTGGGAATAACAAAAACACCAGCTACTTAAATAAATAAGAACCATATTTTAGCGATGAAGCAATAAGACAGAAAATAAGGCTTCCAGAATTTTGAAATAGAAAATATGCCAACATCTGAAAATAAGAAAACACTTTAATTTTTTCTTCTTTTGTTTAGTTACTGCTTATATTTAGAGTACATAAATTGTCAAAACCGTTAAAGGCATAATATCACAGTTGATTGACCTGGATAATGTACAAACAAATTTCGATCTGAGACTAATTGCGCTTGATTTATCCACCTACAAGTTGTTATTTAGTGATGTACTTGATC
>JAUTCA010012239.1:0-18012 GCA_032362005.1 Nodopelta heminoda | reverse complement strand
TTTTCTATGTTTTTAGTGGCAACTGAGAGTTCAAGCCTTTTTTGGGTCTCAGCATTTTCAATGTGGGATTTCATTTTAGAAATTTCTAATTCTTTCTCAGATAATTTTTTTGCAAGTTCTATCGATAGTATTAAAGATATAAATGACAATCAAGATTTTTATTTTTTTGAGTATGACCTAAACTCCTTAGAGGATATGTCTAAACTTGAGGCGTTTCTAAAAAATAATTTTTTAAACGCTAGCTTTAGTTTTATAAATTGTGCAGCCGTTGTTCATACAAAACATTTCTACGAAGTAAATGAAACTTTCGATACCAATGTTTTAAGTATGAAGTCTTTTTTAGATATGGCTGTGAAATTAAAAGCAAATGATTATTTAAACTGTAGTACTTCTGAAGTTTACTCTATGGAGTCTTATAAAGATGATGGGGTTAGAGAAGATAACCCAGTCCTTTTAGCAACAGCAGAACAATCACAACGAACAAGTTATGCAACAGGCAAGCTTTTAACTGAATTCTTCATAAAAGATGCGGTTGATAAAAAAGAGATTAAAGGTTGCTCCATTCGTTTTGCTAATGTTTATAGTAATGATGAACTATACCCTGAGCATATCATTCCATATATAATTAATACTTTATCCAAAACTAATAAAATAACTTTACTAAAAAATTCAAAAATAAATAAAAGAACTTTTTTACATAACTATGATAGTTGCTCTGCTGTTATTGCACTTCTTGAAAGTAAAGGTGCGCTTGATGGAACAGTTTATAATGTTGGAACTATAGAAGAGGTTTCTATTATAGATTTAGTTGAGCTAATTGCAAAAAAAATGAATATAAAAGACTTAGAAATAATTTTTGATGGCTATAGAGAGTCAGATCCAGAGAGAAGGCTTTTAAATATAGATAAATTATCTTCACGAACAGGCTGGAATAGTTCAGTTAGTCTAGATGAAGGTTTAAATATGTGCATAAAAACAAAAACTAATAATGTCTAAAGCTATAATTATAACGGTTGCAGGAACTTCAAGTAGGTTTAGAGAGACCTTAGGCAAGGATGTTTTAAAGGCAATCTACAAAGATAATAATTGCCCATCTATATTAGGTACAATTTTAAGTTATTCTAATAATCTATTTGATGATATTTTTATTGTAGGTGGCTACAAATATAATGAGCTTGAGGATTATATTCAACAAAACCATTCTGATAAACAAATTAACTTAATTCATAATGAAAATTATGAAAAGGGCAGTAATTTAAGTTTAATTATGGGAATTAAGGCACTTACAAAAAATTATGATGAAGTATTATTTATTGAAGGTGATTTGATTATTGATGAAAAATCTTTTTTAGGTATTACAAATACAAGAGATAATACAATAACATATACAACTATTCCTATACAGGCAAAAACAGCAGTTGCATACTACATCAATGAAGAAAATAATATTATCTATAAATATGATACAAACCATAATATTTTAACTATTGAAGAGCCATTTAAAGCTATATACAACTCTGGGCAAGTTTGGAAATTTTGCAATACTGCACTGCTAAAAAAAATAGCTAATACTTTTACTTTACAAGATAGTTATTTGACTAATTTAGCTACGATTGAAGAGTATTTTAATAATGTTTCAAGTTTAGAACACTATCAAATTAATAATTGGTATAACTGTAATACTATTGGTGATTATAAAATGGCAATGAAATATATTGGGGGAATACATAATGAATAAAACAAATCAAAAGTTAAAACTTTTAGCACAAAAAATAAAATCTGAGGGCAAAGTAAAAGTTGCAATCCTAGGTCTAGGCTCTGTGGGAAACTATTTGTTGACTTACCTTTTAGAAAAAACTGATAAAGATATAGAGATTGTAGTTGTGAGTAGAAATAGAGAAAAGCTACAAAAAGACTTAAATATCGCACTTGTTGCGGCTTCAATTAGGGGTAAACTTGCATCTAAAGTAACTACTTATGCTGTTGACTTTAACAATATAAATGAAATTTCTAAGTTTTTTAATGATGAAAAGCCAGATTTTATTGTGAATAGCTCAAGGGCATATAGTGGAGTGAAATACGGGAGTATTTCTTGGAAAAATGTTCGAGCATATGGTATTTGGTCACCACTATCAATTAGTGTGATTAAAAATATTATGATTGCACACAAAAATGCAAAAAGTAATGCAATCGTTATTAACACTTCATATTCTGACTCTGTTAATGCTTGGCTAAAAAGTGCTGGGTTAAACTACCCTGATTTTGGCAGTGGAAACCTAAACCACCTCATACCAAGAATTAAATTTGCAGTTCAAAATATGCTAAATTTATCTGAAAATGATACTATTGAAGTTACGATAGCGACTAGTCACTTTCATGGTGTTGCTATTAGCTCAGAAGGAATTACTGATGGGGTAGATCCTCTACTAAATATAAAAATAAATGACAAATGCATAAAAATAAACTACCAAGAACTTTATGAAAAGTGTGCTATTACAATGCCTTCAGATCAAAAAAGAAATATGATGAATGCAAGCAGCAACTTTGAAATTATAAGTAAAATATTAACAGCACTTAGACAAAAAAATAATCAAACATTCCATTCACCAGGAGTCTTTGGAGATATAGGTGGTTTTCCAGTAACTATAAATGGTAAAGATGAAACTATAAATTATGAAGAGAAATACTTCACTTACAAAGATATGGCTGAAAATAATAGAAAATCAATTTATTTAGACGGTGTAGAAAATGTAGAAAATGGTGAGTTAATTTACACAGATGAGCTATTAGCAAAAGTAAATAAAGCATTTAATGTTAGTTTACCCAAAAAAGTACATTTTGATGAAATAGATAAAACTGCTGAATTCTTAATTAAGAATATAATCAAACCTAATATTTAATAGAATAAATCTTATAAACATATGTTTCCTAAAAAAGTAATAGAAAGGCATAGTAGTCTTATTGGAAACTTTGTATCTCTATATATATTAAAAATTGCAAATATTTTAATTCCTTTAGTAACACTACCCTATTTGGTTAGAGTTTTGGGGGTGGAGAAATTTGGAGTTATTTCTTTTGCACAGGTTTTTGCTATGTTTTTTGTAATGCTTGTTGATTTTGGTTTTAACCTTAGTATTGTTCGTTTGATATCTGTAAACTCTGATAATAATAAAAAAGTTTCTGAAATATTTTCTAGTGTAATTATCATTAAAAGTATTTTATTGATTATTTCGGCTCTTATCTATTACTTAATTGTTGTAAATATTACTAAATTCTCTAGCGATAAAAGTTTTTATTTTTGTATGTTTGGTATTGTTGTTGGTCAAGGGTTTTTCCCTACTTGGCTTTTCCAAGGAATGCAACGAATGAAATACATAACTATTTTAAATATTTCCGTTAAGCTATTCTTTTTGATGTTAATTTTTGCCTTAATTCATTCAGAGAAGGACTATCTGTTATATCCTATACTATTATCTTTAGGCTATATTGGCATACTACCATTTGCTTTTTATCTTGCTTGGAAAAACTTTAATCTGCAGTTTTTCATCCCAAGTGTGCATCAGTTGCTTTATTATACAAAATATAGCAGTCATTTTTTTGCTTCTCGTATTGCCGTTAGGTTTTATGAAGGTGGTGGGCTTTTTGCAGTAGGTCTAATTAGCCCTGAATTAATTACCGGTTACTATGCGATAGCAGATAAGCTTAGAGCTGCTATTACCTCTTTGTATAGCCCAATATCTCAGGCTCTTTATCCATACATTGCAAAGAACAAAAATATAAAAATGTATAAGAAAATTTTTAAACTTATAAATATCCTAAATGTAATCGGTTTAACTATCTTTTTTATATTTACTAAGCCATTGATGGAGCTAGTTTTTAATGGAACCTCTGATACAACTATTATGTTAATGAGAATTTTTATTTTTGTTATGTTATTAGATGTTCCATCTATTTTATTGGGTTATCCTATGTTGGGTGCTTTTGGGCATACTAATTATGTTAATTACAGCCTTGTAATTACAGCTATAATTTATATATCACTTCTATTAGTTTTCTATTTAATTGGGCTTTTAACTGTCAAAGTAATTGCTCTTCTTTATATACTTGCTGTTATTATAGAGCTTGGGTTAAGAGTATTTGGGGTATATAAATACAAATTATGGAGTGGAAATGTTTAAGTGCTTTAATAAACGATTTATAAAATTATTTTATTTAAAGAAAATTAAAAACTTTATTTTGAAAACGCTTTATTTCGTTAACTTATTAATTCCTAAAGATAATAACTTAATCATTGCGTTTATTGACTATGAGGAAGTTAATGGTAACCTAGTACCTTATAAAAATGATAATGTCTATATTATAGCTTCACATATTGAAGAAGTAGAAAATGATTTTAAAATAATATACTTCCAATCAAATCAATTCGGGGGGCAAAACAACAAGTCCAAGCCAATTTCTAAGAAAGTAAAACATATGTACTATCGTCTTAGGGCAAAAGTATTGATTTTCAAACAACCTCCACATATAACTAATTATTTCACAAAAAAACAACATTTGGTATGTTTAGGTTACTTTATTCCATTTAAATCAGACTATTTAGATATTACAAAGTGGTGGACTTTTTACAAGAAGTTCTTAAGTGATAGTTTTCAAATAGATAGTTGTAAGAAATATTCAAGTATTCTTTTAAGTCATGTTACATATTCAGACAAGCAATTTAATAATACAAATCTAACATATATAACTTCTTCTAAATATGCTTCAAAAGCAATATCAAGATCACATAACTTGCCTATTAAAAGTTTTAAGGTGCTTGGGTCATTAAAAAGTGAAACAATAGAATGCAAAAATATAAGCTTAGACGATATATATAACTTAGAATCAACAAACAAAACCATTGTTTTATATACACCAACATTTAGAGACAAATACTTAGATATTAACATTAGCAATGCCAAAAAAATTGACCTAAATATATTTGGTTATGATAATGAAAAAGAGGAGTTAGAGGAGTTTTTAGTAGAGAACAACATTTTGTTAGTTATAAAACTACACAAAAGCTTTCCTTTCTATCGTGAGTTAGAAAAACTGCATATGAAAGAGGATAAAAGTTACTTCAAAAACTGCTATTTTTTAGATTTTGAAACTGAAACTAAAAATAAAATATCTATTTATGATTTATTTGCAAAAAGTAATGCAATGATTGCAGATTATTCTTCAATATCTTTTGATTATTTACCTTATAATAAACCTATAATTTATAATATACCTGATATAGAAGATTATAGAGAATATAGAGGTTTTTCATATGAACCTATTGAAGATATGATGCCAGGAGATAAAGTTAGAACAATTGACGAATTTAAAGAGTCTTTACTTAGAATAAAAATAGAGGATAACTATAAAAATGAAAGAGAGCTAGTTTTGAAAAAAATTAACGAAATACCTAGAGGAAAATCTTTAGGTAATATTTATGGCTATATTGAGGAGATAATTAACTAATGTTTACTTATGCTATATACAATTTCATTCTTTTTGGTAGCACTTTCTTTGCTTTTTTATATGAAAAATCTAAATCAAAAAATAATAGAATATTTTTTATAACAGCTTCTTTTTTAATACCTTTTATTTTTTTGGCTATTCGTTACGACATAGGAACTGATTATCAAAATTATGTGGCTTATTTTCATAGAATTGCTAGTGGAGAGATTATTCCTAAAGAACCAGGGTATCTATTTGTAAATTATGCTATTGCAAAGCTTGGGCTAGATGTTCAGTGGTTGTTTGTGTTTTTTGGTTTCTTTACAATGCTTTTTTCTTATAAGGCTTTACCTAAAGATGGTTTTGCATTGGGTGTGTTTTTATTAATATCTGTTACATATTTATATGAAGGTTTTAGTGCTATTAGACAAGGGTTATCTATCTCTATTATGGCTTATGCTATAAAATTCATATACGAAAAAAACTTTAAGCTTTATCTATTCTGGTCAATTGTGGCTATGATGTTTCATATGATTACAGCGGTAGCCTTACTAATTATTTACCCTATAATTAATAAGAATTTTAATAGGTTTTTCCTAATATCCTCAATAGTTTGCTTTTTTATTCTTATAAAATACACTAATATTACCTCACAAATTATGAACTTAGTGGTGACAATAATGCCAAAATATGCTTGGTATATAAATAGTAAATTTTTGGAGCCAGCTAATATTTCATCTGGATTAGGTGTTATTCTAAAAATATTTACAGCGCTAAGTATAATATTTTTTAAAGATAAAATTATAAAAAAATATAAATACTCTAATATAGTTATAAATCTATATGTTTTATATATTGTTGCATTAATTTTCCATTTGAAATTATCTATCTTTGGTAGAGTTGAGCATATATTTATATTCTCTTCCATTATCGCTATGGTATATTTTATAAATACTTTTGAAAAATATAGTAAAGTTATTATTATGGTTTTAATAGGACTGCTACAATACATTATATTTATAAAATATGTATCTAATGGAACTTTAGCCATAGATAATGATATCTATGTTAACCCATACCAAACAATATTCGGGAGGCTATAGTGAAAATTGATTTCGTAGTTACATGGGTAGACAACAATGACCCTAAATGGCAAGAAGACTTCAAACAAGCTAAAAATATAAATAAGAACTCTATAGATTTAAGAAAAAGTAGGTATCAAGACTGGGGAACGCTAAAGTATCTTTTTAGGGGCTTTGAAGAGTTTACCCCTTGGGTAAATAAGATATATTTTGTAACCTATGGGCATCTACCTCCGTGGTTAAATACAAATCATCCAAAGCTTGTGGTAGTAAAACATAAAGAATTTATGAGGGAAGATGATTTACCAGTTTTTAATAGCCACCCTATAGAGATAAACTTTCATAATATTGAAGGTTTAAGTGAGCATTTTGTCTATTTTAATGATGATACATTTGTTACAGCACCTATAGAACAAGAGAGGTTTTTTAAAAATGGATTACCTGTAGCAACAGCCATATCTCATATTATGCATATGGGAGAAATAGCTCATATAGTTTCAAATGATTTGGCGATACTTAATAAGCATTTTAATAAACACAAATCCATATTTAAAAACTTCTGGAAATGGTTTCACCCTAGCTATGGTTTAAATATTTACAGAACTATTTGCTTAATGCCTTGGAAAGTTTTCACAGGATTTTATAATTACCACCACCCGCAGCCATTATTAAAAAGTACTTATAAAGAAGTCTGGGACAAAGAGCCAGAGCTTATGAGGCAAGTTAGTAGTTCTAAGTTCAGGAGTTCCCAAGATATAAACCAATACCTATTCAGATATTGGCAAATTGCAAAAGGTGATTTTTATCCCGCCAGTTACAAAAATAGCTACAAAAAAAGTAAATATATAGAGGTTTATAACCTAAATGATGCCAAAGTAGCTGCAAATGATATTAGCAGTGGTAAGTTCCATTTATACTGCCCTAACGATGGCTTAACAGATGTTAGTGATGATGAGTATATAGAAAGTACTAAATTAATAATAGAAGCTTTTGATAAAATATTACCTAATAAATCTAGTTTTGAGGTATAAAAATGAAAGATAAGAAAATCAAAAAAGGTATTAAAAAAGATATTAAAAGAGTTATTACTTATGGAACTTTTGATATGTTTCATATAGGACATCTAAAGTTATTGCAAAGAATTAAAGAGTCGGGAGATGAACTTATAGTTGCAGTTTCAACAGATGAATTCAATGAAATAAAAGGTAAAAAAACTTTAATTCCTTATTCCCAAAGAGCTGAGATTGTTGCAAATATTAAATGTGTGGATAAGGTTATTCCTGAAAATAATTGGGAACAAAAAATTGAAGATGTTAAGAAATATAATATTGATTTATTTGTAATTGGTGATGATTGGAAAGGAAAATTTGATTTTTTAAAAGAGTATTGTGAGGTTATATATTTACCAAGAACAAAGGATATATCAACCACTCAACTCAAAAAATCATTAACAAATTTTTTATCTATTCCTAAAGACGATATATTAAAAGCTTTTGAAATATTAGAAGCTTTGAAAAAAGACTTTGAATAGATACTTAGAACTATAAAAGGCTATTGCACAATGACTAAAAATTTAATTAAAAATATACTGAATGCTTTAGGCTTATATAATATTGGAAGAAAAATTATTATAAAAGCATACTACCCTTATAAATATTATCGCCTCAAAAAAGTTGTTAAACCTATTTTAAATATCTTAAATAAAGTTTGTGAGGAGAATTGTGAAGACTTTTGGCTAGATTATGGAACGTTATTAGGGTTTGTGAGAGACAAAAAAATTATTAAAAATGATTTAGATTTAGACTTTGCCATAAAACCTAAAGAAGGGATTAACTTATCAAATATCTTAAAAGACAAAGGTATTTACTTAACTAGACAGTGTATTGTTGAAGGTATAATAACAATGGAGCAATATCAATATAAAGGTGTTGGGTTTGATATATTTTATTATAAAAATAGCAGTAATAATGAAATAACTACAAATATTTGGTACCCAAATGACTACTCTATTCCACAAAAAACATCTTACTCTAAAGGGCTAGGTAATATAAGAGAAATAAAATTTACAGATGTTACTACACATAAAATAGAGTTTTACACTGCACCATTTCGGATACCTGTTAATAGTAGCCTGTATTTAAGTGAGAACTATGGAGCTAACTTTATAGTTCCAGACTCAAATTTCACACATGATGATGAACAAAACTGCAAAATCATAAATAAAGAGTTTGAGGTTATTTTCTATGGCTAATAAAAGTAAATATAATAATAAAAGAGCTAGGATTTTATTAAAAGGTCTTATTCCATCACTTATAGGTATTTTTTTACCGAAAATAAAAAAACGAATAATCTTTAACTCAACTAGAAATGAGTTTTATAACTTTAATAGTAAATATCTTTTTAAATACTTTCTAGATAACCACAAAGAATATGATTGTAAATTTGTAATTAATGATAAAGCAAAGAGAGACAAATTAAATAAAGAGTATGGTAATAATTATTTCATAGAGACCGAGTCCCTAAAGGGGATGTTATTTGCTCTAAGAGCAAAAACTTGGGTAACAAGTGCTTTCGAAACTCCAGTTGGTGGAATATTTCTAAACCTCAATAGGTTTGTCTTTCTTTTAGGTCATGGAACACATTTCAAAGCTATTGTGTTTAATGAAAGTAATTTGTCCACAATTAAAAAATATTACTACTATATAATAAGATTTAACTTCTCAAAATACTTAGTTACTTCTAAAGCTCTTATTGAGGTTTATAAAAAAGCCTATAAATGTAGTAAAAATAAATTGGCTGTTTTAGGAGAACCTCGACATGATAAAATATATCAGCCTAACACTTCTCTCTTTGAAGATGGATTTGGTGAAAATATTCTCAAGGAAAATAATATTTTATATGCACCAACTTGGAGACCTTATGGAGAATTAAAACTTTTTCCTTTTAATAAGTTAGAGTGGGATACTTTAACTGACTACTTGGAAGAAAATAATATTAACATTTATCTAAGAATGCACCCATCTTTCCAAGAAAATCTACAGTTTTATACAAAAAAAACTAGTCGTATTAAAATTCTTGACAATAGTGTTATAGAGGATATTAGTGATGTGATGGATTGCTTTGACCTATTAATAACTGATTACTCTAGTATTTTTATAAGCTTTTTGCTTTTAAATAAACCAGTTCTCTTTCTTCCTTATGATATTGAGATTTACAAGGCAGAAGTGGGATTTATAAAACCCTATGAAGAATTAACTCCAGGTCCAAAGCCAAAAAGTTTAACTGAGTTCCAAGAAGAGATTATCAAACTATTAAATGATAAAAACTACTATAGTAAAGATAGAGAAATTGCATCAGAATTTTTTAATGACTATAAGCTTGATAATTGTAAAATGAATGCAGATTTTATTATAAATAATCTTTAGATTTAAATTAATAATTAGATTAAAGATTTTAGTTATTTAATAATATTCCTTTATAAATTATCGCTTTTATTCTCATAAAAATAATTAGTTGCCTCAACAAACCCTTCAACTGAGCCACAGTCAAATCTTTTGCCCTTGTATTTATAAGCAATAACTTTTCCTTTTTTTGCTTGCTCTAATAGTGCATCAGTTATTTGCACTTCATTATTTTTCCCTGGTTTTATTGTCCTTAATATATCAAAAATATCAGGGGTTAGAATATATCTTCCAATAATTGCCAAATTTGAAGGAGCTTCGCTTGGGTTAGGTTTTTCAACCATATCTGTAACTTGGTAACAATTATCAGAGCCATAAATTAAATCACCACTTATAACACCGTATTTTTCAACTTTAGAAATATCAACTTCCTTAATTGCAATTATTGAGCATTTATATTTATTATAAATTTGTACCATTTGTTTTAGGACACCATCTTCTCATTCATTGTTGTAACAAAGATCATCAGCAAGTAAAACTGCAAAAGGTTCATTTCCGATCAAGTTTTCTCCTGTAAGAATTGCATCGCCAAGTCCTGCCATTTTTACTTGTCTTGTATATGAAAATGTGGCATTTTTTATTATGCTTCTAATATCGTTTAATAAAAACTCCTTATCAGAGCCTTTGATTTGATGTTCTAACTCATAAGAAATATCAAAATGATCTTCAATTGCTCGTTTTCCCCGCCCAGTAACTATTGCCATAGTTTTAATATTGGCGTTTAAAGCCTCTTCCACACCGTATTGTATTAGTGGTTTCGTTAGAACTGGAAGCATTTCTTTAGGTGTTGCTTTTGTTGCTGGTAAAAATCTAGAGCCATAACCTGCAGCTGGAAATAAACATTTTTTAATCATTTTTTCTCTTAATAGTTAGTTTTCAGTTATTTATTACAATCCTTTTCTGCCCAGAACAACCATAACTGTTTTCCACGCCACTTTTATTTCTAGCGTTAAACACCAGTATTTTATGTAATATAAGTCATACATTAATTTTTGTCTGGCATCTTCTGCATTTTCACCATAAGGATACATAACTTGAGCCCAGCCAGTTATACCAGGCCGAACTAAATTTCGCTCATCATAATAAGGAATGTTTTTTTTAAATTGTTTTGTCCAGAATTTACGCTCAGGTCTTGGACCTATAAAGTGCATTTCTCCTTTTAAAACATTAAATAATTGAGGTAGCTCATCTATTCTAGTTTTTCGCATAGTATTTCCCCAAGCGAAAACTCTACTGTCATTTTCTTTTGCAAATTGTACACCATCTTCCTCCGCATCTAATCGCATAGAGCGAAATTTTACGCAAGAAAATTCCTTATTTAAATGTCCAACTCTATCCTGTTTAAAAAATGATGCCCCTGGGGAATCTTTTTTTATTCTAAAATATGCATAAATCATAATAGGAATAGTAAACAAAGTTATTCCAATAATTGCAATATAATCAACTATCCTTTTTTGAATATATTGAGCAAAAGAGAATGGTTTAATGTTATCTAAGAAGCTTAAATTTTTGTGATCTTCTGGAATATAGCATTTAAATAAAAACTCTTCCATGAAGTGTTCAATTGTGATTATTCTTAGCTTTTTTTTATGCTTTTTGAACTGTAAATCAATTAAGTATTTTATAATATCATTTCCAACAGAAGCTTTTGTATTTAACACAATCATATTAAACTCTCCTGCACGAAGACTAATTTCCAGGTCTTTCAGAACCTCATCTTGATTTCTTTTATCATATCTAACAGTATCAACATTTTTGAATTTACTATTTAGATAGTCTAATTCTCGTTTTGTAAATTTATATTTTCGCCCTAAGCAAAGCATTCAAATTATTGTAGTTTGATTTAATCAACCGATTATAACACAAAAAGGAGGACTATTAGCCCTCCTTTTCTAACAATTAAGTTAATAAACAGCTAATAATTACGCTAATAAATCTTCAATTGCTGCTCTTTCTTCTCTAAGTTCTTTTTCTGTAGCGTCCATTTTTTGTTGACTAAACTCAGAAATATCTAAGCCTTGAACAATTTCATACTTACCATCTTTACAAACACAAGGGTAAGAATAAATAATTCCAGGTTTAACTCCATAAGAACCATCTGAAGGAACTGCCATAGAAACCCATTCACCCTCAGGAGTTCCCAAAGCCCAAGTTCTCATATGGTCAATTGCAGCAGAAGCAGCAGAAGCAGCAGAAGATGCACCTCTAGCTTTAATAATCGCCGCACCCCGTTGTTGAACATCTGGAATAAATGTATCTTTGTACCAAGTATTATCAACAGCTTCCTCAGCTTTTTGCCCAGCAATTACACAGTCAGAAATATCAGGATATTGAGTTGCTGAGTGATTTCCCCAAATAGTAACATTTTTAATATCATTCACATGTTTGCTAGTTTTTTCAGCAAGTTGAGACATTGCACGATTATGATCCAAGCGAGTTAATGCAGTAAAATTTGCTTGATTAACAGTTGGTGCAGATTGTTGTGCAATTAGTGCGTTTGTATTTGCTGGGTTTCCAACAACTACAACTTTGATATCTTTTGAAGCAACTTCATTCATTGCCTTTCCTTGAGGACCAAAAATCGCTCCATTTGCAGTCAATAAATCTTTTCTTTCCATTCCTGGTCCACGCGGTCTAGCACCAACTAAAAGTGCATAATCTGAATCTTTGAATGCTGTATTTGCATCATCAGTTGCAACAATATCTGCTAACAAAGGAAATGCACAATCATTTAGTTCCATAACCACACCTTGTAGTGTTCCAAGTGCTGGAGTGATTTCTAATAATTGTAAAATAACTGGTTGATCTTTTCCAAGCATATCGCCTGATGCAACTCTAAAAGCTAATGCATAACCAATATTACCTGCTGCACCTGTGATTGTAACTCTTACTGGAGATTTCATAAATTTATCCTCAAATAGAATGTTTAAGTAAAAAAGGTAATTTTAACACATATTAATAATTCTTTATTAATAACAAAGCTAAACAATGGGAAATATTAAAACTTTTCATTTTGTAACCTTGTTTATATTTATTTATATTTTCTTCAAATATATAAATAATCTGCATTAATTTTTCCACCTTTATTTCTTATTTAGAGACCCTTCACTTAGTTGTGTTTTCTATTATGTAATTCTCTGTTAAATAAAAGTATTTAATAGATGAATTCTTACTGAACTATAGTTTATTTCTCCTCTGTAGCTTTCTGAATAACCGCATAGAAAAATCCATCTCCAAATTCACTTGGTAGAAATTGGATTGTATTATTATTAGTTTTTTCTCCACGATTATGTGCAATTGGTTTTAGTTTTGCATTATTATTTTCAATAATAAATTTAGTTATTTGATTAATATTTTCATCAGGCAATATTGAGCAAGTTGCATAAACTAAAATCCCATCATCTTTTAACAAATTCCAGCAAACCTCCAAAAGTTGCTGTTGTATTTTAACTAATTCAGTTATATCTTCATCAGTTCTATGAAATAAAATATCTGGGTGTTTTCTGATAATACCTGTTGCAGAGCAAGGTGCATCAAGTAAAATCCTATCAAATTTTTTACCATCAAACCAATTCTCCAAATCTTCTAATTTTGATGTTTTTATAGTTATATTTTTATCTACTTGTAGCCTTTTGAATGTTTCCAACATTTTTGAAACTCGCTTAGCATTTATATCAATTGCAGTTATATCCAAATTATTAGCTTTTGTTGCGATATGTGCCGTTTTGCCACCAGGGGCAGCACAGCAATCAAGAACTTTCATATTATCTTTCAAGCTAAGTAAATTTGCAGCAAGCTGGGCATTTGCATCTTGCACCGTAATATTTCCAACTTCAAACAAAGGTAGTTCTGGAATTATAGTATTTTGATTTAAAATAATAGCTTCTTTGCTGTCTGGGTGGGGAGACGCATCAATTTGGGTATCCAAAAGTAATTTCAAATACTCATCACGATTATAATTGTGTGTTCTAAGCATTGTTTTTGCTTGAGTGTGATGAGTTAAACAAATTTCTTTATAATCACTTGGATATCTTTTTTTCAAACAATCAAATAGCCATTTAGGTTGATCAAAAGTTGGGCTGTTTTTTATATCTTGTGGTTCTATTTTAGAAACTTTGCGTAAAACTGCATTAGTTAATCCTTTTGCCCAACCAATACTTAATTCCTCACAAATATTAACCATATCATTTATAACAGCATAATTAGCTTTTTCCATAAATAAAAGTTGGTAAGTTGCTGTTGCTAGTAATATTTCCAGCTTTTTATTTTTATTTGAAATTTTCTTCTTTAAAAACTGGCTGAAGTTTAAAACCAAACTTGAGTAATTCCTTAAAGTTCCATAAGTTATTTGGTGGTATAAGCCTTTGTCTGATGGTTTGTTTATATGTTCTAAATAACTTGGTAAAACTTCTGATAAGGATTTTTTGTAAATAATTATATCTACAACTGATTTAGTACTTGCTAGCCTGCTATTCATAGTTTGGTATGTTTTTAAAAGTTTATTTAGTCAAAATATTTTACACTAAAGTTTAATATTTTAGATTTTAAATCTTCAAAAATAGATTTTTATTCCTTAGTAAAAAGCTAGGTAATGAGTTATCCATATAATATTTAAAGAAATAAGAATGAAAAGCTCATCAACTCTTAGTAAAAACCAAATTAACATTACAAATAAAAGTGTTAATTTTAGTTATATAAGTATAATCAAATAGAATATAAAACTAAGCTTGTGAATTTTTTATTATTTGTAATAAGCTCATAAGATTTATTTTAATATTTTGATTTTTTTAACTTTTTTAACTTTTTATTTAGCTTTGCTAAGGTGATATTATGGATTTAATGATTTTTGCACAGTTGGCGATAGTCTTACTGTTTATATTTATTGGTGCCAGATTTGGAAGTATTGGAATTGGATTTGCTGGTGCTGCTGGTGTTTTGGTCTTAACTTTGGGCTTTGGATTAGAAACAAGCTCAAAACATATTCCGATAAGCGTAATTCTTATCATTATGTCAGTTATTGCAACAGTTTCTGCAATGCAAATAGCTGGTGGTATGGACTGGTTGGTTGATAAAGCTGAGAGCTTCTTAAGAAAAAATCCCAAAAGAATTACAATATATGCCCCAATAGTTACTTATTTTATGACTTTATTAGCAGGTACTGGGCATACTGCATTTTCAACTTTACCTGTAATTGCAGAAGTTGCAAAAGGGCAAGGAATTAGACCTTCAAGACCTCTTTCTATTGCAGTTGTTGCTTCTCAAGTTGCTATTACAGCATCACCTGTTTCGGCTGCTGTTGTTGTGTTTGCTGGTTTTCTAGACCCTTTCAATATTAGTTACTTGCAATTGTTAGCTATTTGCATTCCTACTACTTTCATCGCTTGTACGATTGGTGCTTTTGTTGCTCAATTTTTGGGTAAAGAGTTAAAAGATGATCCCATTTATCAAGATAGGTTGGCAAAAGGTTTAATCAAAGAACCTGCAAAAGCAGGAACAAGAGAAATTCCAAAAACAGGGCTAACTTCTGTAATTATTTTTGCTTTAGCAATTGTTGCAGTTATTGTTTATGCAATTATGGTTAAGAAGATAGAACACCCTCCTGTTCAAAGAAATGAAGCGATTATGTTATTTATGATGACTGCAGCTGCTTTGATTGTAGGTATTTGCAAAATTGATGCCGCCAAAATACTAAATGCATCAACTTTCAAATCAGGAATGAGTGCCGCAATATGCGTGCTTGGTGTTGCGTGGTTAGGAAATATATTTGTGCAAAACCATATTGGAGAAATAAAACAACTAGCAGGAAATGTTTTACAGCAAAAACCTTGGTTATTAGCAGTTGTATTATTCTTTGCTTCTATGCTTTTATATTCACAAGCAGCAACAACTAGAACTCTAATGCCAGCAGCTTTAACTTTAGTTAGTCCAGCGGCTGCAATTGCTTCTTTTGCAGCAGTAAGTGCATTGTTTGTTCTTCCAACTTATCCAACGCTAATTGCAGCTGTGGAAATGGATGACACAGGCTCTACTAGAGTTGGTAAATATGTGTTTAACCACCCATTTTTTATCCCTGGAGTAGTTACTATTACAGCTTCAGTTTTACTTGGGTTTGCTTTAACAGGGATGATTTTATAATTATTCTCAATCAAGGAGTGGTTTTTACTTAGCCAAAAAAGCTTTAGTCAAATTACCACTTCTTTTTTTATAAAAATATAACTAAATGGAGTTAATAATGAAAACAAGAACAGAAACGGATTTACTTGGAAAAAAAGAAATTAATAATGAGCTTTATTATGGAGTTCACACTCAAAGAGCAATTGAAAATTTTAATATCTCATCAGAAAAAATATCAGATGTGCCTGAGTTTGTTTTAGGTATGATTTATGTAAAGAAAGCAGCAGCAATGGCAAATAAAGACCTAAAAGCTATTCCACAAGATAAAGCTAATTTTATTATTAAGGCTTGCGAAGAAATCTTAGCAAGAGAAGATGATAAATATATTAGTCAATTTCCAGTAGATGTTTTTCAAGGTGGCGCAGGAACTTCTGTAAATATGAATACTAACGAAGTTGTTGCAAATGTTGCTTTGGAATTAATGGGTGAACCAAAAGGAAGCTATAATATAATAAATCCAAATGACCATGTTAATAAATGTCAATCAACAAATGGAGCTTATCCAACTGGATTTAGAATTGCAGCTTATTCAGATTTGCAAAAATTATTAGCTCCAATTGAGCTATTGCAAAAAGGCTGCCTAGAGAAAGCAAAAGAATTTAAAGATATTATTAAAATGGGAAGAACTCAGCTTCAAGATGCAGTTCCAATGTCTGTTGGGCAAGAGTTTGAGGCTTATGCAATTCTTTTAAAAGAAGAGCTTAAAAATATAAATACAATCTCAGACTTACTATTGGAAGTTAATCTAGGAGCAACTGCAATTGGAACTGGTTTAAATGCTGTTGAGGGCTTTCATGAATTATCTTTACAAAAACTAAGCCAAATAACTGGTTTTGAATGCAAAAGCCCAGAAAATTTAATTGAAGCAACTTCTGATTGTGGTGCTTATGTTATGGTTCATAGTGCATTAAAAAGATTGGCTGTTAAACTATCAAAAATCTGTAACGACCTAAGACTTTTATCATCAGGACCAAGAGTTGGATTAAATGAATTGAATTTACCAGAAATGCAAGCTGGATCTTCAATTATGCCAGCAAAAGTAAACCCAGTAATTCCAGAAGTTGTAAACCAAGTTTGCTTTAAAGTAATTGGTAATGATATGACTATAACAATGGCGGCAGAAGCTGGGCAATTGCAGCTAAATGTAATGGAACCTGTTATCGGTCAATGTATGTTTGAATCTATTAAAATATTGGGAAATGCTTGTGTTAATCTGCAGGAAAAATGTATTTCAGGAATAACAGTAAATGAAAAAGTATGTTTAGATGGCGTATTTAACTCAATCGGAATTATTACTTATCTAAACCCATTTATCGGACACGATGAAGGGGATATCGTTGGTAAAATATGTGCAGAAACTGGTAAAAATGTAAGAGAAGTTGTACTGGAAAGAGGACTTATGGAAGAGTCTGAGTTAGATAAAATCTTATCAAAAGAAAACCTAATGAACCCAAAATATACAGCAAAACAAGAAGGTTAAATACTGGATAAAAGTTATCTCTTAGAAGCTGAATTTAACCCAAGGCAATTAATATTTTATTTAATTACCTTGGTTTTTCTTGTAAATAGTTATTTATATAAATAATATTAAAGCCCTGTTTTTTGTCTAATCCAAGAAATCGGTCTTCTAAATAAATAGTAAAAAACAGTTACTTTTTGCCCATATATTTTAGCAGTTCCTTTTAATCCAATCCTTGGCAAAGGCTTGTCTTTATCAATAAGAAGTGTTGCTTTTATATTATACGCTAGATTTTTCTCAGGTGTTTGTGTTGCTTCATAAGATATTGTTCTAACCTTTGCGTCTATTGGATTTA
>JAUTCA010011129.1:0-18060 GCA_032362005.1 Nodopelta heminoda | reverse complement strand
AAATAAGCAGACTTAAGAGCTAATCTTAGGTAAGCAATGTTTAAAGGTAAGTGGCTTATGAAGCTGCCTGTAAAAGGATTTAAAAGGTTTTTTGCGGTTTTTGTATCAAAAACTTGTGCATATTTAGAAAAAATAAGAGTTCTTTCATAATCACCAACTATTTTCCCAATTTTTGCTTTTGCTATAGATTTGGTTGCGAAAACTTCCTTATCGTGCCTCATAATCAGTCCTTCTTTGTGTAAATATCTCATAACTTTATCATCTTTATTTTCGGTCTGTAAAAAAGATAATAAATAAGCTTGATCCTCTGCACGAGATAGAAAAGATGGGGTAAAAGACTTGTATTTTCTAAGAGAATTAACCAAAATTCCATTAGTACCACCTGTTACGTGAACTCTTTGGTGATAATTGTTTTCAGTATTTTTTGTTTGCATTTCAACTTTAGTTGATAGTGCTTGAGGAATTGTGCTACAAAACACACAATCATCAGAAAATTCTTTATTTTGAGGGTAGTTTACATCAGCTGTAAAAATAGATTTATTAATATCACTAGAATTAACAAGAGCACCAGCAATCATTCCCAAATGAATTTTTTGTTTATTTGAATCAATTCCATCAGCACCCCATTTATCGGTCATAAAGTGTTGGAATGCGGTTTTGCCAGTTTCACTAACTAAGTTTTCTTGTGGGAAAACCTGATCCAAATCAATCTTAAAAGTTGCTTTAGTTTCTTTACTTATAAAAGTTTGCCAAATTATTGAAACCGCTTTTAAAAAACTATAATGACGCCCGTAATTACCATTGACTCCAAATACTTTTTTTAGTAGATTTTTATTATTTATTTCTTCTGGCAAGTATTTATCAATAAATGGAAAAAATACTTTATCTATAATATTTTCACAATCTATTTCTGTAAAAAAGTAAGGTTTTATGCCCTTAAGCTGCTCTTTTGGTAACTTTTGAAGCTCTTGCTTAATATATTGTTTTGATACATTTGAAAGTTTTTTGTGAGTTACAGAAACAGATATTAAAATACTTAAACTATCGTTATTTTCTACTGTTTTATGTTTTTTTTCAAACTGTAATGTTTGGGCAAGATTTCTAAGTCCATAAATAATTTCATTATTTTCTTGCTTAATTCCTATGGGAATAGGGTGGTCATAATAATAATCTTGTTTATCTTTGGATATATTTTCTAAGTCTTTTTTTATATTTTTATTACTGTCATCGCCAGTATTTATTGGCAGTGTTAAAAGAGCGTTAGATGTAAATAAAATTTCTTTAGCTACATTGGTTATAGGTTTTTGATTTGTTTGAGTTATCTTGATTTTTCTTTTTTTATAAAGTTCATCTTCTTTATTTTTTTTGTTATTTATTATGTTGCAAGCTTCTGGATGAAAAACTGACCAAATTAACTCTTGCACTTCAGTTGCTGATTTATTATCAAAATTTAAATTTGGAATTGTATTTTTATAACTTCTAATTTCTGTTTTTAGTATATTTGCAGCATTTTTGTAATATTTTGCAATGCTGTTAGTTTTTGAAAACTTATCCAAAAAACTCTTAGCTTCAGCGTATATTTCACTATTTTCCTCTGTGAGAATAATTAAAAATGCAGAGTTTATTTTCTGATAAATATTAAAAATATTATTAATATCATTATTACTCACCTTATCTTCTTTGAAATTTTTAAATTGATTTATGATATCAAGTTTGCAAAAACCAATTTTATTACTGAAAATCAAGTGATTAATTACTTTAAAATAGTTTGATAAATTATTTTCCATTTGTTTATATGCTTGTATATGTATTAATTAATAAAAATGACAATCGTTATAAATTTTATAGTCATAAAAATATAAAAGATTATGTAACTTATTATAGAGCATTGGTTTATAAATTGACAACGATTTAAATAGGAGTAAAATTTATGCTTATTAAAGCAAAGCTTAAATTGCAAAATCAAAAATACTTATGAATATTAAAGAATTAGCCAGAATTGTTGATTTATCAGTAACTACAACAAGCAGAGCTTTGAATAACAATAAATTAGTTTCTAAAAAAACCATAGCCTTTGTTCAGAAAGTTGCAAATGAAAAAGGTTATTCACCAAATCGTGCAGCAAGAACTTTAAAGTTAGGGCGAACTCACAATATAGGCGTTACTTTTCCTATAATTGATGATAATGCTAGCTTATCTTTTATGGCTAAATTTATCGCGTCATTTTCCCAAGCATTACAAGAAAATGGTTATTCACTTGTTGTGAATATTGCCAAAGATGATTTATCTTGGAAACAAATGATTATTAACAAACAAGTAGATGCAACTGTTTTACTTAGATTAAAGCAAGATGATAGCCGTATTGAATGGCTAGAAAAAAGAGATTTCCCTTTTATAGTTTTTGGTAAACCAACTAAAAAACAAAACTATTCTTGGTTAGATTTGGATCACAGTAGTGCTTTTTACCAAGGAGTTTATCACCTTAATAAGTTAGGGCATTCTAAAATAGCCTGCATATTAGGTTCTAAAGAGCTTGAGCTTAGCCAGCAAAAAGTAGTAGGTTACAAAAAAGCAATGTCTGAATTAAACTTAAAGGTTCAAAGTCATTGGCTAAATTATTATAGAATGAATGAGCAATGTGGAATGCAGGCTTTTAGTGAAGTTTACGCAAGGTCAAATCAGCCAACAGCCATACTTTGTGCAAATGATAGTATTGCGTTTGGGGTTATGAAAAGAGCTAAAGAATATGGCTTAGAAATTGGGAAAGATTTATCAGTAATTGGTTATGATGATTTGTCTATTTCATCATATTGGCAACCAGCACTTAGCACATTTCATCAACCCGTTAATGCAATAGCAAGAAGACTGGCAAAACTAATAATAAAACAGGTCCAAACAAAGTCATCAAAAGCAAAACAAGAGCTATGGCAAGCTCAATTAATAAAAAGAGATAGTTGCGGTTTTTATCGTAATTGATTTTTTAGTAAGTTTAGTAAGTTTAGTAAGTTTAGTAAGTTTAGTAAGTTTTATTTATTTTTATTTATATGAGGAATATAGTTATGAAGAAAACATTTAAGAAGATTATTCTAGCATCAGCATTATCAAGTATTTTTTATGCAAACGCTGCTGATATTGAGTTTTGGACGACAGATACTCAGGAAGATAGAGTTAAAACTATTCAGCTAATGGCTGATACTTTTGGAACTCTTACCGATAATAAAGTAAAGGTTGTTCCTGTTAGCGAAGAGGAATATGCAGCTCAGCTAACTAAAGCAGCTGGTGCAAAAGCAATGCCTGCAGCAATTCACGCTGGTTCAGAATTACTATCAAGCTTTGGCGAAGATGGAATAATAGACCGAAAAGCAACAACAGAAGTTGCTAAAAAAATAGGTGAAGCTAAATTCTATAAAGGAGCTTTGAAGTTACTTCAAGCATCTGATGGAAGCTATAATGCAGTTCCTTTATATGGCTGGGTTCAAGGGGTTTGGTATCGTTCGGATTTATTTGAAAAAGCTGGATTAAAAGCACCAAATACTTGGGATAATATTCTAGCAGCAGCAAAATATTTTAATAACCCAAAAGAAGGATTTTATGGAATGTTAATTCCTTCAAAAATGGATCAGTTTGCAGAGCAAGTATTTACGCAATTTGCGCACTCAAATGGTGCAAAAATGTTTGATGTAAAAGGTAACTTAATTTTTAATAGCCCTGAAATGCTAGAAACTTTAGAGTTTTATAAAGAGCTTTCTAAATATGCACCTCCTGGGGAGCAGACTTGGCGTGCAAGAGATTATTATATTCAAAATAAAATGGCAATGTTCCCATATTCAACATTTATTATGGATGATTTAGCACTTGCTGAAAATGCAAAAAATTCTTTAACTTCTGAAAATTTCAAAGATTTAAAAGGAGCTGAGTTTGATGATAAATTAGTTGAAAAAACTAAAATGGCAGCAACAATAACCAAAAAAGAACCAGCTTCTTATGGACAGGTTACAGGTCTTTCTATTTTAATAAACTCAGATCCTGAGAAAGTAAAAGCTGCAAAAGAATGGGTGGAATTTATAGAAAAAGAAGAAAATTTAGTAACTTGGGGGCATGTTGCAATCGGTGGTGCAAATCCTGCACAAAAAGCAGTTGCAGCTTCAGAAGATTATTTAGATGATCCAAAAGGTGTATTTACTAGATATGGAACTGAAAAAATATCTGCAATTATTTCAGGAATGGAAGATGTGCGTAAGTTTAGCACCGTTGGTGGAAAAGTATTTCCAGAAGCTAATATAATTTTTGCAAAAATGGTTATTCCAAAAATGATTAATCAAGTTGTTCTAAATGGAAAAAATCCAAAAGAAGCAATAACTGAAGCAGAAGAGGAAATGAAAAAAATCATCGCAGAGTATCGTGCTAAAAAATAGAAATATTTTTAAGCATAATATTATTGATATTTGTTAATGATTTATTAGTTACTACTAAGTTTATTTTGATGAAAGCTTAGTAGTAATTTTTTTGTAAGAATTTGTGAAAATAATTGGTACTTGTGATTTTATAAAAAAACAAATTACAGGTTACTTTATATTTAATTATTAGTTTGAGGATATTATGGCATCTTCTATTTTAGAAAAAAAAGAAGCTCGGTTAGCATGGAAAATGCTTGCTCCATCTTTATTTATAGTTGGAATATTAATTTTATATCCTCTTGTATTTAATATTTATTTGAGTTTTTTTGATGTGAGCATAAGCGGAGAAAAAGAGTTTGTTGGTCTTGCCAATTATATTTCGCTACTTAGAAACGAAGCTTATTATAAATCTTGGGGAACAACAGTGATATATTTACTAGGAACTGTTGGTGGTGTAACTATTTTGGGAATGTTGGTTGCATTATTACTAAATCAAAAGTTTAAAGGTCGTGGTTTAGTTAGAACAATTATGTTAGTTCCTTATATAGCACCTGTTGCATCAGTTATGTTTGGTTGGAGGTTTACTTTTGAAGATAGAGGGGTTGTATCTTGGTTTTTACAATACATTGGGGCAACAGATCAGCCTGTAAATATAATAGGAGACCCTGGTTTGGCACTTTGGATTGTCATAATATTTGATATTTGGAAGCATTTTCCCTTGACAGCTTTACTTTTACTTTCAAGACTACAATCAATTCCTAAAGACCAGTATGAAGCAGCAGCTATTGATGGCTATGGACCTTGGGGTAGATTTGTGAATGTAACTCTTCCTGAATGCTGGTTTGTACTTGGAACTGTGGTTATTTTGCGTCTTATTTGGAACTTTAATAGGTTTGAAGATGTTTATTTAATTGCTGGAAATAATGTGCAAACTCTTCCCGTGTTTACATATTTGCAAAGTATGACAGGAAGTTTTGAACTGGGTTTGGCTGCAGCAATATCAGTAATATCACTTATTGTTTTAATGAGTTTTATTTCTGTGTATGTTAAAAAAGTCTTAAAATGGTGATTGAATTATGAATGAAAAAAGAAGTTTTTGGGGGAATATATCCTTATTTTTTGCAGTTATTTTATTAGTGTTTTTTTGCTTATTTCCAATAGTTCAATTGGTTTCTGTTTCATTTAAGCCAAATAGTGAATGGGGAAATGTAAATATAATTCCAAAACATTCAACGCTTAAGCATTATAAAGAGGTTTTAGGCATTGTTCCATCAGGCATTGAAGCTAGAAAAATAGAATTTATAAAACAACTAAGTGTTAAAGATGCAAATATTTTATCCAAATCTCAACGAGAAGATCTAATTACAAAAGTTAATGCTTGGATTGATAAAACAGCAAATTCAAACGATTATATTGGGCATTTTAAAGATTTAAGAAAAGAAATAAAAACATTTCGTAAGCAAATAAGAAAAGAGTTAAAAAACATCGGAATTGCCCATGGTTCCGCTAATTCAATTGTCAATAATGGCATAGAAGGACCTGTTGATTATTCAGTTACTAGCACTTTGGCATTCACAGATTCAAAGCCTGATAAGCAAAAAGAAATTCTAAAAAAATTCAACAAAGATGGCGTAGATTTTTTAAGTTTCTTTAAAAATTCATTTATTTTTTCTACGCTATCATCAGCTATTGCGGTATTTTTATCAATTTTTGGGGCTTATGCTTTGGCAAGACTTAAGTTTTTTGGTAGAGAAACAATTTCCAAAACTGTTCTTTTAACTTATATGGTTGGTGGGATTTTATTATTAGTTCCGTTATTTCAAATGGCGTCTCAGCTTGGTTTTTTACAAACACCATTTAAGAGAGCCGTTTTTGTTTTGGCAGTTTATATTATGCAAACCTTACCTGTTTCACTTTATATGCTAGGTAATTATTTTAGGACAATTTCGTTTAGCTTAGAAGAAGCAGCTGCCGTTGATGGTTATGGAAGGCTTGAAACAATATTCAAAATAATTCTGCCATTATCTATACCAATGGTTGCAACTGTTTTTGTATATTGTTTTGTTATTGCTTGGAATGAATATTTATTTATGGCTTCGTTTTTGAAAGAAAGCAGTAGTTATTGGACACTACCTATTGCACTTAATGAGCTTACAAGCTCTGCAAATGATATCAAAGGTAAAATATCAGCCGCATCAATATTAACATTACTTCCTGTTGTTATATTGTTTAGTTTTGCGATGCGTCAGATGACTAGTGGGCTTTCAGAAGGTGGAGTTAAGGAATAAGTAATTTTAAAAAGTAATTTGACAAGAAGTTAATAAAACATTAATAAAAATTTTAAGTGATGAAAATATGAATAATATAAAAAATAAAATAGTAAATTTTGTACAAGGATTTTCCGATAATCCAGAAAAAGCAGCGTCTTTAATTTTGGAAACTATAGGTAATAAACCTACTGTTCAAAACAAAGTAGAACAAAAAATAAATAAAAATGCAATTCTAATAACTTATGCAAATCAAATAACTGATAGTGAAAATAAGCTATCACCGATTTTAGCACAGCAAAAATGGTTAGATGAAAATATTGATAATGCATTAAAAACTGTTCATATTTTACCTTTTTTTCCATTTAGTTCGGATGCTGGATTTTCAGTTATGAGTTATAAACAGGTTAATCCTGAATTTGGTAGTTGGGAAGATATAAATAAATTTGAGCAAAACTGGACGCTAATGTTTGATTTGGTTGTAAATCACTGCTCATCAAAGCATCATTGGTTTTTAGACTATTTAGATGGAAAGGAATATTGCAAAGATTATTTTATTGAAACTGATATAAATGATAAAAGGCTAAAGGATGTTGTCCGCCCTAGAACTTCACCGCTTGTGCATTCATATCAATCTAACTCTGGAGTGAAACATATTTGGACAACATTTTCAAAAGATCAAGTTGATTTAAATTTCGCAAATCCAGACTTGTTAGCAAAAATGGTAGGTGTTCTATTCTTTTATGTAGAAAAAGGTATGAAATATATTCGTCTTGATGCGATAACCTTTGCAATTAAAAAACTAGGTACTAGCTGCTCTAGCATTAATGAAACTCACCAATTAGTTAAGCTTTTTCGTTACCTTTTAAAAGAATTTGCACCGGATGTTTGTTTGATTACAGAGACGAATGTTCCTCATCAAGAAAATATAAGCTATTTTGGAAATGGTGATGAAACACAAATGGTTTATAACTTTCCACTGCCACCATTATTAGTTCACGCAACTCTAAGGCAAGATGTTGATTATTTGTATAACTGGGCAAAAAATTCAGATAGTCTTCCAGAAAGTTGTGCATATTTTAATATGACTGCAACACACGATGGAATTGGCGTGCGTGGTGCAAGTTCTGAAATCCCACAGTCAGAAATTAATTATTTGGGTGAAGAGTGTTTAAATCGAGGTGGAAAAATAGTTGAAAGAACCAATAGAAAAGGTGAAAAAGAGACTTACGAATTAAATATTACATATTTTGATATATTAACTACAAAAGAAGAGAGAGAAAGTAAACTTGCTATAGATAAGTTTATGTTAAATCAAATATTTGCTTTAACTTTAAAAGGAGTTCCAGGAGTTTATTTTCATAACTTATTTGCCAATGTTTCTTGGCAAGAAGGCTATAAACAAACTGGAAAACCTCGCACACTAAATAGACAAAAGTTTACAAATAAAGAGTTAGATAGCTTAATTATTTCTAATCCAAAAGCTAAAATGGTTTTTGAGCAAATGAAAAATGCTTTAAAAATATATCATAATACCAAATCTTTGGGAGCATATGGTAAGCAACAGTTAGAAAAAATAAGTAAAACAATAATTAAAATAAAACGAACTATAGAAAATGGAGAAAACTTAGAAGCATATTTTAATTTTTCTGATGATACTCATTTATTAGAATTAGAAAAAAACATGTTTGATTTATTAACCAGTAAAAAAATAAACAAATCTAGCAAAATAGAACCATGGCAAGTTTTATGGTTGGTAGATAAGGAGGCGTAATAATTATGGCACAAATAAAATTAGTAAATTTATTTAAAAGCTATGGGGATATTGAAGTTATAAAAGGAGTTAATCTTGAAATTAAAGATGGTGAATTTATGGTTTTTGTAGGTCCTTCTGGTTGTGGGAAGTCAACAAACTTAAGAATGGTAGCTGGTCTTGAAAGCATAACGAGTGGCGAAGTTATTATTGGCGATAGAAAAGTAAACGACTTACCTCCTCAAAAAAGAAATATAGCAATGGTTTTTCAAAATTATGCTCTTTATCCACATAAAACAGTTGGAGAAAATATAGTTTTTGGTCTAAGAAAACAAAAGGTTAGTGAAGAAATAATCCAAGAGAAATTAAGTCAAGTTGCAGAATCTCTACAGCTTACAGATTACTTAGAAAGAAAGCCGGCGGCTCTTTCAGGGGGGCAAAGACAACGAGTTGCTATGGGGCGAGCTATAATTCGTGATGCTGATGCATTTTTGTTTGATGAACCTTTGTCAAATTTGGATGCAAAGCTTCGTCATACAATGAGAACAGAAATTAGAAGGTTGCACAGAAAACTCAAAACAACAACAATATATGTAACGCATGACCAAATTGAAGCAATGACTCTTGCGGATAGAGTTTGTGTTTTAAGAGATGGTGTTATTGAGCAAGTTGGTAAGCCAATGGAACTATATTTAAACCCTGAAAATATTTTTGTAGCAACATTTATAGGCTCTCCATCAATGAATATTTTAGATGCTTTACTAACAAAAACACAGGTCAGAATAGGAGATAAACTTTTAAATTTGAGTGAAAAGCAAATAGAAATAGCAACTAAGTACCTAGCTGATAAAGAAGAAAAATTAGTTAAGTTTGGAATTCGCCCAGACTTTATTTATGATTCTAGCTTTTCAGAGGGAAATAATATTCAGGATATAGGAAGTTTTGAAGTTGATGTGGTTGAGCCACTTGGGTTTGAGCGAGAGGTTACTGTGAGAATTGGCGAACAGAGTATGCTTGCACGACTTGACCTAAGAACTGATGTTAATGAAGAGGATAGTATTGATTTGGCGATTGAAGTTGCTCAAGGTCATATATTTGATATAAAAACAAAAAGAAATATAAATAAATTGTAAGTAACATCATAAATAACATCATAAATAACATCATAAATAATATTATAAATAGTTAAAGTTTAAAATGAAAATAGCATTATGCCACTTTAGGGTAGGAGAAATTGATGGAGTTTCGCTGGAAATGGATAAATGGAAAGGGGCTTTAGAAGACTTGGGGCATAAAGTTATTTATTTAGCTGGAAGTAAAGGCAAGTCTGATGCTGTGATTATTCCATCATTGCATTACAACCATCCGTTAAATAATAAAATAGTATCTAATTCATATAATAAGCTAGTTGATTATAAAACAGAAAACGAGCTTGAAATTGAGGTTTTTGAATTTGCTAAAATAATAGAGAATGAACTAGTTAAATTTATAAATGATAACGGAGTTGACTTGATTATACCTAATAATATATTGTCTCTTGGCTGGGGGCTTTCTGCTGGGATTGGATTTGGCAAAGCTATTAAAAAAACTAATATTAAAACACTTTGCCATCATCATGATTTTCATTGGGAAAGAGAGCTTTACTCAAAACCAAAAGCTAAGTTTGTTAAAGAAGTTCTTAAACAATATTTTCCACCCAAAGCAGATAACATTAACCACATATGTATAAATAATATTGCAAAAAGTGAGCTAGAAAAAAGATATAAAATATCAGCTGAAATAGTTCCAAATGTGTTTGATTTTTCAATGGAAAATAATTTTAAAAAAGATGAGTTTAATAAGGACTTAAGAAGGGAAATAGGTATTTTAGAAAGTGATATTGTTTTTTTGCAAGCAACTAGAGTGGTTGAAAGAAAAGCAATTGAACTTGCAATAGATGCTCTTGCAGAATTTCAAAATAATAAAGAACTTTTTATAAATAAAGAACTTTATAATGGTAATACTTTTACAAAAAACAATAAAATTCACCTAGTTTTGGCAGGCGAAGTTGAAAGTGATAATTACTATCAAAAACTTCTTAGCTATGCGAGAACTAAAAATGTAAATATTGTAAATATTAACTCAATTATCAGCCATCAACGAAATAACCAAAAAACTAATAAAATATATTCACTTTGGGATACATATTCTATAGCTGATATTATTACTTACCCCAGTATTTTAGAGGGCTGGGGTAATCAGTTTTTGGAATGTTTAGTTGCTAAAAAGCCTGTTATTATTTACGAATATCCAGTTTATAAAACTGATATAGCTAAGTTTGGATTTGATACTATTTCTTTGGGTGCAAATCATACAAATAATAATGGCTTAGTAAAAATTTCTAAACAAGTAATAAAAAACTTATTTCCACAAATATACTTATATTTATTTGATTTAAACTTTAGAACTGAAAAAACAGAAGCCAATTTTTTAATTGGCTGTCAAAATCTTTCAACTGCTAGTCTAAAGCAAAAACTTTCTAAGGTAGTTTGACTCTTAAAGAAATAAATATTTAAATATCTTGTTTTTGAAATACATACGAATATACTGAAGAATGTTTTACAATAATTTAAACAATAATATTAAGAGGGAAATATGAAAAAAACATTATTAGCAATGACTGCTGCAACTTTATTAGTAACTGGCTGTTCAAGTATGTCTAGTTCAGATATTAACGCTTTAAGAGCTGACATAGCTGCTGCAAAAGAAGCTTCAAACAAAGCTTACCAAGCTGCACAACAAGCAAATCTTAACGCTCAAGATGCTAAAGAAAGATCTATAAAAACTGATGCTAAATTAAACAGAATGTTTAGAAAAGCTCAACTTAAATAAGTTTTAATATTTAAGTTAAAAAGGTGAATTTAAATATTCGCCTTTTTTTTTGTGTAAAATAAACCAATTCAAAAACTAATACAATAAACAAAACATATGATAGGACAAATAACAGGTAAACTTATTTATAAAAAAGCACCAAATTTAGTAATTGATTGTAATGGAATTGGTTATGAAATTGAGGCGACTTTGGGGGTTTTCACCAAAAATACAGAGATAAACCAAGATATTACTATTTATACACATTTATCAATTCGTGATGATGCTCATATTTTGTTTGGTTTTGAGACTTTTGCCGAAAGAAATTTATTTAGAATTCTTATTAAGGTAAATGGAATTGGACCAAAGTCTGGAGTTTTAATTCTATCAGGAATGAGTCCATCAGTTTTACAATCGTGCATTGCAAATGAAGATATAGCAACACTTATGAAATTACCTGGAATTGGTAAAAAAACTGCTCAAAGATTAATAGTTGAGTTAAAAGATAAGTTAAAAACTTTTGTTTCTAGTTCTGATGATGTGAATTCAAAACAAATTTTGCCTTCAGCATCTGATGATAAAAATGATGCTATTCAAGCACTGGTTAGTTTGGGCTACAAATTAGTAATAGCTGAAAAAATGGTTAATTCAGTTTATAAAGAAGACTTATCAAGTGAAGAGTTAATTAAACTTTCATTAGTAAATAAATTAAAATAAAAAATTAAATAGTTATTTTTATATAATTAGAATGGAATATATTTTAGAAATTGCTTTACCTGTTGCAATAAACAGGAACTTTGATTATATATATTATAGCGATGAAAAACCACAAATTGGCTCACGAGTTTTAGTTAATTTTGGAAGGGCAAAGCAGCTAATTGGAATTATTGTAAAAATAAAAATAACTTCAGAATTTGAACTAAACAAACTAAAACCAATAAATAAACTTATTGATAAAATTTCCTTATTTGATGAGCATTTTTTAGAATTTTGTCAGTTTTCTGCCAAATATTATGCTTTTCCTTTAGGTATGGTTTTCTTATCAGCAATCCCTGTTGAAATTAGAAACAACCATATTTTAGAAAATACAAGCCTTGTAACATCATATATAATAAATAGAAAAGGTAATAAATCTTTATTTGAAGACTGTTTGGGCAAAAGGGCAAAAAAACAAGTTCAATTATTAGAGATACTAAAAAATGAGTTATTAGAAGTAGAAATTAAAAACTTAGGATTTAGTAAAACTATAATAAATTCTTTATCAGAGAAAGGCTTAATTGATAAAAAATTAGTATCACCTTATTTAGAAAAAAATAAAATTCAAAAACCACTTTATTCATTAAATAAAGAGCAGAAGAATGCTATAAAAGTAATAAAGAAAAACTCAAATGAATTAAGTGAATTTGAACCTACATTGATTTATGGGGTTACTGGTTCTGGTAAAACTGAAGTCTATATGAGTTTGATTGAAGAAGTTTTAAACTTAGGTAAGCAAACTTTGCTTATGATTCCAGAAATATCACTAACACCACAAATGATAAGTAGGTTTCATATTAGATTTGGCAAACGCGTAGCCGCCATTCACTCAAGCCTTACAAAAAAACAACGAAAAGATACTTGGTTAGGTGCAAAAAATAATGAAATAAAAATCATAATTGGCACAAGAACATCACTTTGGACAGAGTTTTATAACCTTGGTTTGATAATTGTTGATGAAGAACATGATGGTTCTTATAAGCAGTCTGGAGGTTTTAATTATAACGCTAGAGATTTGGCAATAAAAAAATCACAAATGCTTAATATTCCGATAGTTTTAGGAAGCGCAACTCCTAGCTTAGAAACACTATTTAATGTTTCAGTTGGCAGAATAAAACAATTAGATTTAAAGCAAAGAGCAACAAAAGTAGTTATGCCTAAGATAGAATTACTTGATATGCGTGGACAGGAAAATAGTTTTATTCATCAAAATTTAGTACAAAAAATAAGAAGAACTTTAGCTGAGAATAAACAAGTTATCCTTTTTCTAAATAAGCGTGGCTTTTCAGCTATTTTAAAGTGTAAAAACTGTGAGTGGGCAAGTGATTGCGATAATTGTTCTGCGCACCAAACTGTTTATTTAAGCAAACAAAAACTAGTTTGCCATCACTGTGGAAGTAGTAAACAAATTCCTATTTGCTGCCCAAAATGCAACGAGAGAGACCTTATGTTTTTAGGCGCAGGAACCGAAAAATTAGAGAAGTTCCTAGTACAACAATTTCCAAAGCATAATATTTTGCGATTAGACAGAGATAACCAAAAAAGCTCTAAAAAACTAGAGCAAGCAATTGAAAAAATTAATAATTTTGAGGTTGATATTATTCTAGGAACTCAGCTTTTAGTAAAAGGGCATCACTTTCCTAATGTAGATTTGGTTTGCGTTATTAGTAGTGATGGGGCTTTTTATAGTTCTGATTTTCGTGCGGAAGAAAAGCTACTTCAACAACTAATTCAAGTTTCTGGTCGATCTGGGCGTGAAACAAAAACTGGTGGTAAAGTTCTAATTCAAACACAAATCCCAGAGCATAATTTATTTTTATCAGTCATAAAAAGTGATTATCTAAAGTATGCAAATATAATTCTAAAACAACGCAATGACTACAGCTTGCCACCATATTCAGCAATGGCTGAAATAAATGCTAGTGCAAGTGAAGAAATCCTGCTTTTTAAATATTTGCGTAACTTGCGTGATGAACTAAGAAAAGTTGTTGTGAATAATGAAATTGAAATTTTGGGACCAGCAAGTCCAGCAATTAATCGTAAGAAAAATAGATATCTAGCAAATTTAGTTATAACTGCTGATTCAAAAGTAATATTGCAAAAATATAATATGGTTTTAATAAAATTAGTAGATTATTTGGACAATAAAAACTACTTTAAAACTAATTTAAATATAGATCCTTAAGTTTTTTTCACACTTATTTTTTCTTTTTATTGAGTAAATAAACAGCAAATATAGTTAGCCCAGCACCTAAAATAGTTGTGAGGAAAATAGGCTCACCTAAAAATATATAACTTAGAAAAATAGTATTAAAAGGAACTAAGAATATAAAAGAACTACCTTTGTTTACACCAAGTTTTTTTACCGCAATAAAATAAATAGAAGTTCCAAATGTTGTTGAAATAACAGATAAAGACAGCAAATGAATCCAAAAAATATTATCAAATTTAGAAAAATCAAAAATATTCCCACTAGGAAACTTAGTGTAAATAAGGCTTAGAGCAGTTGTACAAAGATAAATATAAAATGAAAAAACTAGTGGTTCCACATTTTCCTGCTTTGAAGAGGTTAAAGTAAGGAATGCCCAAAAAATGGCAGCTAAGATAAAGTATGAATTTGCTTTTGTGGTGATTTCTTCAATATCTAACTGCCAAACTCTTAAAATGGTCATAACACCAATAGCACCCAAGAAAAGAGCAATTGCATCTATTTTGGTGAATTTTTTTTTGAAAAATAAAACCATTAAAATAAAAGTAATAATTGGATTTAAAGTTGTTGTAAAAGCACCACCAAGACCAGCTTCACCATATTTAGTTCCAAGAAAATAAAAAACTGTATAAGCAACTAAAAATAGTGAAGAGATTAATGCGACGATTAAGTTTCTAGCAGTTATTTTAAAAGGCAACTTTAAAAATAATAAAATAGGGAGCATAGTAAAAGAAGTTATTAAGTATCTATAGAATATAAGCTCATCAGCAGTTATATATTTGCTTAAAACCTTTGCATTTATCCAAGAACCACCCCAAGTAATCATTGCCAAAAACATTAAAATATAAAAAATAAAGATATTGCTGTTTTTCATAGCTTATATAATTTTATAGAATATTAAAAAAACATATTAACCGCTTTGAAGCTATAGTAAAGTTATTTTCATCATTATTTTGTAAGAGTAAATTATGTTTTTAATCAAAAAGAAATAAATTTGTTATTTGTTATAAGAGTGGTTAATTATAAAACAAATTATTAAAGAATAATTAGCAACTTATATTTAATATTTTATTTTAAATACAATACTTTATATTTATTTACATATTATATCTCTAATTTCTCACCTGACCTTTTTGAATTCATCTTTGAGTGAATTTCTTAGACACAAACCACCAAAACTCACATAATCATTTGTCTAAGTCTTGCTTTCTTCAATAAACTACTTTAGTATTGATAGTTATAGAGCTTAATGATTAAGCTGTTTATAGAAAACCTTACAACAAATTATTTACACTTGGAGGTGTATTATGAAAATTAACAAAAAAATTCTAGCTTTAGTATTAGGTGCGTCATTGTCATCTGTTGCTTTAGCTGACGCAGACTTTGCAGTTGGTTCTTCAACAACTAGGTTAGAAACAACAACTAATGTAAAACTTACAGTTAAAATACCAGCAATTTTAGTTTTTAAAGTTGGTGATATTGGAGATAAAATAAATGAAATAACTTGGGATTACTCTGGTGCTTCAAATGGTGACAACCAAACTTATACAGGAGCAATTCCTGTTGTAGCAACTCCTTTGGGTGCTCCTGTAATATCTGATGATGATACAACAAGTGCTTCATCAACTGATGGAATATTAAATACTTATGTTTATGGTAACTCATCTGATGTAACAATTACAGTTGATGCTTCAACACTGTTCAAAGACAAGATATATAGCGGAACGTTCCCCTATTACATATGAAATATGATTATTTTTGTAACTATCGAGTGTTGGGGATCAAGTACATCACTAAATAACAACTTGTGGGTGGACAAATCAAGCGCAATTAGTCTCAGATCGAAATTCGTTTGTCCATTATCCAGGTCTATCGACTGTGATATTGTGCCTTTAATACTTACTCACCATATTTAGTCATAACTATGTTAGCAGTTTTTATATTTATGACTCAAGACATTTCATCCATGCATGAAGTATTTACCGAGATAATCTACGAAATAGGGGTGTCAATGCATTTCATGTCAAACTATGGTAAAGTCCAACTTACAAATGAACATGGATTCACCCCTTAAGAAAATAGATACATCCACTGATGTAATAATATTAACCAACTTTACGGAAACGTCTATAACATCTTAAAGGCATAATATCACGGTTGATTGACCTATATAATGGACACACGAATTTCGATCTGAGACTAATTACGCATGATTTGTTCACCCAAACGTATTTATTTATTGGTATACTTATCCCCCAGCACTCGATATTTATAAAATAAATGCTATTTTATGTTAAATAAGGGAACGTTCCGCTATTTAACCTGTCTTCGATTCAACACTATTCTAATAATGAATACGAGCATACATTACAGTTATTTTCCCTTTGAATGATATATTTCGAAGCAGTCTATCGCGGAGGGGGTTGCATTGAAGATATGTCAACCACACAGCGGTGGAAAACTTTTTGGAAGTACAAACATGATTTTATGTATGTGAAGTGAATGCACTTTGCAGTTATAACTAAGAACTAGTCTAAAACAACCATAAATATCTGTGATGTTATGCCTTTAATGACACGAATGCAACGTTCTGTTTACAGGCGAGTGTGATGACCAAAGCTCCTGCAACGGTTTACCAATCAAGACGAAGACTCTTCTCAGAGTAGGGAACATGACATAATGTGTATTCCACTTTATTCCACTTTATTCCACTTTAATTCCACTTTATTCCACTTTATTCCACTTTATTTCACTTTATTCCACTTTATTCCATTCACAATTCGCTGTTCGTTAGTAGTCCTCGTGAAAGACGCTTTGTTGCATTTGTTTCGATTTTAGACAAATACTGGCAGTTGCCGTCGAAATTATAGGCTAGCGGAGGAACCACTGGTAGGGAACTGATACAATTCGAAAAGAAACAGTAGCAGTTTTTCGTAAAGAAACGAGCATTTCTCGTAAAGAAACACTTCTCGCTGTGTCCGAGGTCCCTAACAGTGGGAACTTTGCAAGGCCTAGTTCGTTCCCATTGCATGTGTGTTGTTGTAGACCTGTGGGCCTATTCTCGAAACGTTCATATGAACTTCTTAGCCTAAGAACAGTTTGTAGCCATACTATAAGCATCATTAAGAACTGTTAGGTTAAGAAGTTCGTAAGAACGTTTCGAGAATAGGTCCTCCGTTCTTTAGTGTCATGAAATTGCATCTTTCTTGGTATTATAGTAGGAGTATTTTAAATAGAGGCCCTGTTTTTATCAATGTATAACTTATACAGGTGGTTGAGCCGAGTTTGCTTTAAAGTTTTCGTGAAAACGGACCCAAACCCCAGTAGATTATGGTTATGTACAATCTCCAGCATGGGAAATGGTGCTTTAGCAGTGTTTTTAACATTGCCACTATATAACTTTCATGATCAGTGTTGGTGTTTTGGTTTCTACGTCACACATCACACGTCATGCATCTTGCACTTTTAACTTTTATACAAATATACAAAACAGGTGTATCATAAATATTAGAACATAAAATAGTATTACAGAGAAGCAGTCGATTGCTTACAAACACAATAACTGGTTACAGACGCATACTTGATACAATGCCATAGTTATTATGCAAATTAACAAATGCTTATTATTACTATAGAAGCTTTCAGATACAGAGTATAGAGACCGGGTCGAAATCTTACAAGTCCACAGAGGCATGTGGGTATATGCTAATTAGATTTGTGACGTAGAAACCAAAACACCAAAGACCCGTGAGATTTGGCTCTCTTCCTAAAACAGAAGGATCTTCTGGAAGAGCTGTCTTCCGTAAAGTGCCCGAACAGGCAGAAGAC
>JAUTCA010011128.1:9612-28199 GCA_032362005.1 Nodopelta heminoda | reverse complement strand
AAAACTATCGGAACTATCGATAGTCAATCATACTATCGCCAATAGTTATTGACTGTTAAGATTGCTATCGGGACACACACTATCACAATAGGTCGACTTATCGTTACGCCCCTAATGATAGTACTCGAGTATGCAAAATGAATGTTAAATACTGTACATGTTAGTAGCTATAATCTGTTAATTAAATAAGATTTGCATACCGTATTGGTATCAATAAAGTATCATATTCCAGGGATAACTAACTTTAAAACATATTCGACCGAACAATGATACAATTAACAAATGTTTACCATTGTGATGCCACCTGTGATATGTAGCACTAACCAAGCCATTATTTAGCAGATATAACTATGTTTAAAGGTATTTTTAACATATATATATTGATATATCCTATTAATACTGGCCTGCTTCAAATGCACACTTGCCCTAAGCACAGAAATATGTGGATTTTCGATTGGGTAGCGTGTGCGGTACATGAGTTACAGGAGAGGTAATTCATGGATAGTTTCTGATGTGTCTTACAATTATGAGAAAAAAAACTATCGATACCCCCCCCCCCCATGAAGTTATGTGTATCTCGCTTAACGTAACACCACGACTTTTAAAGCAAAATGACATCACGATAAGGTGCAAATATTTGAAAAAACAAAATTCTTGGGCCGATTGGATGGATACATACATCTATTAGCATGATGGGCTGGCTCTATTGATCTAATAAATCATCCAAGAACATTACTATATAGGGAGCGAGTCGATGTTGTGTGAGTTTTAATGTTTTTAGTGTTTTACCTGACCATATCTATATAAAAAGTCTCTTATGGTCAACAGAAACAGCTAGAGGAATATCGAGCGAGGATAATAAACTTCAAAATGTGCTCACCTGAATAATGATACAAATAACAAATGTTTACAAAAGACATAAATTCCTACTCGCCCTTAGGATACCTTTAGCATTGGGAAAATGGCCCAGTGGTAATTGCGAACCCTGCTAGGTTAAGTAGAAATTTGTATTTTAAAACATATTTGCTATATGCATCACTATTCAGGCAGAAAAGTTTCTATCATTGTTCTTTTCCATACTGTGTTATCACTTTCAATGTGCAATAGTTTGTTGTGCGACTGAAAACTGGTATCGATGCATGCAAGGACATGGTTTTTAATCTAGGTCACATATAGCAACTGTTGAATATTATGACTGAAAACCCCTTAAATAACACTTTCAACTAGATAAGTTCACAAATATTGTATTTTAAATATCAATCCATGCAGTATGTACTGTACTCGCTAAAAATAAGACTGAGAAAGTTTGACATTTCTGTGGGTATTTACACTTCCTCAATTTGAACCTGGCAAATTAGAAATAAACAGGACAATGATACTAAATCAATAATGGTATAATCAAAGCGTAGATCAGCGACGGAAGATGTGATTAATGATAATCATTTCATTTACAGAAAATGGATTTATTAGTATGACAGAAGTAGGCGTTCCCAACTAGGCAGACCAATAATTCGCCATTATTGACATTTGTTTTGATCGCGGTTAAGACTCGGGTAGAATGCAATCGCGATAAATACATGCAAGCAGGTGCATGATAAACTCACTTTTAGAAAGTCAGCAACCTAAGGTGTTTTCTTTGTCGTATAGTGACGTTTATTTATGCAGCAATTTTCTTATCGGATCATGATTGCGTGGATTTTAGGGTCATCAGTCCAGCTCCAAAGCGGGCACCATTGCAGCGAAGGTGAAAGGTGGAAGACCAACTACAAGCAGTGGCAATTACATTGATATATTGCTGATCATATGATCAAATGTCAGCTTATGAATTGTACAATTTGAAGAGTAAATTGAAAAACTTCAGCCTTTAGGCGGGAAATACCAGACAGGTCCAATATGGCGTCCACTGAAAACGAAATTCACGCACAGTCCATAATTTTGCGTTATCTCGCGAGATTTTACAGTCAAGTGCTCTTTGCTTGACAACTAATTAACAGCCGCACGTTATTTATGTTTCCGTACACAATATTGTTCGAATTGTAGCTCTATGTTACAATATACAGCTGACTTTATCGTTATTGTCTAAATGTATGCAGGTCAAACACAATGACCTCTGCTTGGAATAAGTTAGCGTGAACCGTTTTTGATATCGTAGATCAAAACAGTGAAATGTCCACCTCAACGAAGACACCCATTCTAATATTTCTTACCCTTTCACTCACTACCCGAATAAAATAAGATTGGTTAGACACGAACTGTTATCAGGTTACTAGTTATTTAATCTGTGGTTGAACGGTTTGATATAATAATTAACCCACTGTATCTGGTTTCAAGTAGGCTATATTTTATAACTCACAAGTAGGCTAGACCTTTGTAGAAACAATATTTAGCCTACACAATAATTTAAATTACGATAAACTATATGACTCTGAATATTATTAGGCCTACAATGAAGAATATACATTAGTAGGCTATATGTAATAAGACATATTATTACAAATACACATAGGCTATGATATAAAATATATTTATTCATTCCTGTGAATAAACAATAGAATATGTAAAATATCTCATCTACGATAGAAGAACATGTTAACACACATTCTTTGATTTACTTTTTAACCGGCACTTTCGAGGGTTTTCAACCGGTATATTCGAGACGCAAGTCCATAGTCCAATGGTTTACGATAGCAATCTAGTCACATGGTCCACTGGTATTATTACATATTGACACTATAATTCTATAGCATTTAAAGAATGCCTGATAGCAGTTCGATACCGATTTCAATAGTTTGTTATTTAAAAAAAAAAAAACACTAAAAAAAACACCATTTTGTTGAGCGATGTAAGAAGTTAACGTACTATTCAAGTGAAATGTAGATACTAAATAATAATTTCATATCAAACTAACACTTATAATTCAGAATAACTTAACGAAGCGCACATATAATATTTCATTATTGCCGTGTTAGAATGAGTTTTAAAACAAAACGGACATTTTTTTGCTATCAGAACTACTACAACTATGTACAATGTAATATATAATATATCTAAAAATCCACATTGTAACAGTATGTAAAAGCACGCAATAATAGAAATTAGAACAGCTCTCTGTGGGAAACAGGAACCGAGCCTCATTTGTAGGATCCAAAATGTGGATTACATGTACTTGTAAATGTCTCCAAAATATGATGATTGTTTTAATCGCATTTGGTAATTAACAGCTTTGTGTGGTTCAAGGCGAATTAGTAATTTGGTATTGTCGGCAACACTATCGGTAAAACTATGTCCGAGTGCACTGCACTGGTGTATGTGTGCATATTGTAAACAAGATGGGACTAAGAACACATCCCTGGGGAACTCCACCTGCCAAGAAGATTCTGGAAAGAAACATATACATGCACATGTATATATATTTTTTATATCTGTGTGTCTGTAAAAACTGTCAGTTTACACAGATTTAAGAATGAAACATATACGAAATATCAATATACATGTACAGTATATTAAATGCAAACAAAAACGGAAGGTCGAAGCTTGTGAAAATCATGGAAATCACGCTGGTAACTTATACTGGTTACGGGCCTATTATCGCCTAAAATATGAATGTTTTCCTGGATATTTTTCTTAATTTGTACACTAACTTCATTATACTTACTATGGCACATGTGTAGCTATAGTATTAGTGTGACCCTATGGTATATTTAAAGTTATCTGCGCCACTTCGGTTATAGCGCGAGCGACGGCAGAAAACAGGGTGAAAATAGGCTTTTTTTTATGCCAGTGGCAGGACCTATTATCGCCCCCATAAAACAGGACGGGGTGCGTAATCTTCTGGTGAAATAATTTAATTTTAAATTGGTATTTACTAATATATAAACCATACTTAATGCATGCATGTACGTAAAAAGTTTAATCACGTATTATAAAAAACAAACCATTTGTTTTGCCTAATGATATATTTTTGACATTTTGAAGCGATCTCAATGACAAATATAGCGATATTTTTGTACATCGTGTAAAAAACATGAAATGCTGTAGAGATTGATTGAAATTGTGTTACGCCATCACTACATGAAAGGACATTAAGGCTGACGAACAAAACATGCGACTTATTGTTTAGTCACGTGATCAACCCCACGATATTGTCATTTTGCAAATTTTGAACCTAATTGGTGTTAATTTAAAATAAAATACAATTATTTCTCCAATTATCTTCTATTGGTAATTAGTAGGTTTTCTTTATTTAAAATATGCCACAATCCAAATCAATCACGAACGCAGAAGGGCTGCAGCGGGGGGTAGGCGATACTAGGCCCGTGACCAGTAATGTACCATATATTGTTAACAACAAATATTTAAATATTTGTAAATGTATGTAAATTGGTAAAATACATGTAGTTATTATGGTTAGACAAGATTTGATGTCATCTCGGCATTGTAGACTTACGTGGGCCTGAGGCCTACATATAGTATATTGCTATCAAGATATTCACACACACTTTGTTGGGAGCGAATCACGTTCTTAAAATTATGTTTTGATTACTAGTATCTGATTATTAAATTACTTCCGAGTGTCAGATTTCTGTTATATGAGATTACATGACATTTGATAGTTAACAAATCAATCTCAGAAAACTACATTAGATATATTTGGCTATTATTATGTAAAAAGTTTTATTATTTTTCGTCTTTTAATGGCTAGACATTTCAATGCAGTCTTACCTGTTCCAATTTAGATTTGGAAAGAACATACATGTGTACATGTATTACGTAGTGTGTTTAGAACTACGCATATTACAATTTACACATAGCTATTTTGTATACAATATTCTCGTAAATTATTGAACGAGTAAAGCCACTAAGGCAGAGTTCAAACAAATACCATTTAATTATGTTTGAGTTTAAAATAACCGAAATATACTTATATTATTATTACATCTAAATGTATATGTAGCCCGATTAATAGATTTACCAGTTTAGAAAGCAAAGTTTTCCAAGGGAAATAACTCGTACGAGTATAATGGTTTATTTGGCAAATGCATTACATATTAACAGATTATATATGTAGTTAAAAGAGTAATGAACTTTTGAACACAAAATCGGTTACACATGCATTTACTGAATGAATAATGCTTACTTGTGTAGTTTATTTTTTATTTTGTTATTTGGAATGACAATAAAAGTGATTTGTTCACTGACTTATTTCATTTTAGATACTAATTTATGAATTGTAATAAGCGATACAGTATGCTATACATGTGTATTAAGATAAAACATCGCTGATGAAAAATATGTATTCATGTTGTTGTATTCGAACTGTTAAACGCACTTGGATTATGCAGTAATAATAACTCTCCAAAGAGTTTCTCCCCTTTGTTCGTCTGGAAAACTAGCCCCGCCCACTCCTCACCTGAACATTAAAAACTATCATATATATTGTCAATTTCCTATATATACATTTTAATTCAACAAACATGTGTAATTTTATAATGATATTCGATTTCTAGGCAATGTATTTCCTTTTTGAATAATAATAACAGTGGTTAGGAAACGCGAACATATGCCCATATATGGCGCATAGCCGATGTCCATGTAAAAAAGAAAAGAGGTCATATTCAAATTATGAAGAATCAAGCATAGTACAGACTATATGTAGTTAGAATTTGACAATATCTATGGTCGATTTATCTAATTTTCACAAACTGACAGTGTGTATTTCAGTGTTCATCCTTTATTTTTAGGACGCAAGTGTGGGAAGTAATTTGCATTACAAAAGCCCCGCACATGCGCACTCACCGAACAGCTGAGAAGCCGTCGTTCGTTCGTGGCAACTTGAAACAGACGGAGAAAAAAATCTGTGATTTTTGTTCATTCGCCTAATCGGTAAGTGACAACTTCAATTTGTGATGAATTTCAGTATTGGCAACTTACTTTCATTTATTGAAACAAGTTTTGTTGTCGTAGGATTATGTTTGAGTTCATTTTTTGAACTACGTATGTTGACCTTGTTTGTTTGCTGGGGTGGCAGACGTTTCGCCTCCTGTACGTTGCTCCCCATCGTTTCGCCCCACACGTGCCTTTTCGCATCTATCTAATGTTTGGGAGGTACACTTCATTCTCATTTATTTTTGTATGTAGGTACATTGATGTACCATGGTAATAATGACTTATGGTGAAATGACTCGGGGCATAACGTATTAGGGGGCGAAATGACATACATCCGTTTGCTGGCTCACTTCAAAACTTTTTGGTAGTTACAGAAAATGGGTGTGGAAGTTAATAAATACGATATATTTTAAAATTTAAGGTTTCAGGTATTTGTATGTGTACTTTGAAGCAGATGTCATTGAAAATGAACGCCTGTCATTGATTTTGAACGTGGTTTAGTGCCTCGTGACACAAGCATGTACACGAACCAAGCTTGCGCGTCACAAAGACGAACGGTCCTTTGTTCGCCTTTTCGGCGGTAAACTCTATCCTTTCGTCACCGTGACAATAAGCTGTCTGTATTTGTATTTTAAGATTAAGTATTGATTAAGTCATGGTGCCACCTTAGATGGGTAATTTTCAATCAGATTGTTGGTTTTCGAGTTGAGAACAGGCGAGGCCTGTAGGCGGATACATTTATGTGACCCACTGAGTCCTGCATAAATCATGAAAATGAGACGGTGTATAAATTTAGCCTGAATCTCTCCTAAGCTAGGTCGGTTTAAGTTCACCGTATTTCCCCAGCACGGCAGTTGGGTTTTGCGTAACGCTTCAGTTTGGATGTAGTTAGTCGTCTTAGACGCTGATCCAACTCTGTCAGCTCTGAAATTGGCACTTTATTGACAGCCACGGATATATTGGATTGACACGGTAGGTGTACATTGCAAGAGAGTGTCAATTTGTGTCGGATATGATAATTTCCCTCCTTGCGGCTTGCGAGCGTTCTGTATCATTGCGTACCAGGTGAACTGTTTTTTTCAGGACAGTGAACCCGGCTGTCTCCTAAATCTGTCGGGGTATTTTGTTGGATGGCTCTTGTGAGAAAAGTGATGATACTATAATTGACATGTGGATTTTTGTGTTGTATTTCCGTGTGTCTGTGTAGATCAGATGTTGCTATAATTATTATACATGTGGTTGTACATCCCCACTGGGAAGCTACTATTAGTCAATATCTAGGTGAGTGGGTGTTTGATTCATTTCATGAATCATTATTAAGATCATCCACTGGTAAATTGTGTGTCTCTATGACGGAGAGTTTGTTGGAGAGTTTATAAAGTGACAACGCTGTTTCTCACCGGCTCCCCCCCGTTTTTCAATTTTCAGGTGTGTGAATTAACCACTGACGAGCAACATGTTCAGTTTCCACAAGCCAAAAATCTATCGCAGCATCAACGGATGTTGCATTTGTCGAGCAAAGTCATCCAGCTCCAGGTTCACGGACAGTAACAAGTATGAGGCAGAGTTCGAAAAATGTTTCCGCATTCGCGAAGATAGAAGCGGAGAAATCTGCAACGCTTGTGTATTGTTAGTGAAAAGATGGAAGAAATTACCAGAAGGAACAAACCGACATTGGAATCATGTAAGTTTTTTTTATTGTTCATTTTTAAGTTATAGATTAAATATGATAAATAACTTTGACAACCCTGGCAGTACTTTGTTATTAACACATTATGTATCGTTCAATAATCAATACACATGTACAATCTTAGACAACCGTGACAGTATTTTAACACATTATGTATCAATACACACAGAAAACAAACCAAACAGCATCATCATCAACTTTACAGTAGGTTTAATTTGTACGTGACCCACTAAAACCAGTTGCGTCAGTCGGTGCATGATTTTCTAGATTTAACAAGGGTTTAAGTAATTCAAGTGGCCATTACAAGCTATGGTATCGCCTTTTTTTTTTTTACCACTAACATTACAGGCTTGCATCATGTACGTGTTATATGCTAGCAAACAATAGCATTCTGAGCCGTCAGTGACGCAGTTTACTATTGTCTATTGACAATGAGTCACAGTGTGTCACGGGTAGATTCACCCCAGTGACACATTTCTTACCCTGCCGTGAGAACAAAGAGTAAAGCGTACATAGTTTAAAGTTTTGATTTAAAAAGAATAATACACATATCTTTAAAATGCATAGACTTAATGAATATTAAATTATTGGAAATTGTAAGATGTATGATATCGGTTAAAATTGACTGTTATTTAAGTGGGATTCATATCAGACCAGTGTCATAGTGTCAATTTTGACTGTGGAAGTGATCTTGATGTTTAGTTCCCATGAATATTGTCTGAGGTTGATATTGTCTGTGGACTGATGTGGAAATAAAAGGCATTTGTTTGAACTTTCAGAAATACGTCCATCAAGTGTTTTATATTTTTACATTCTTGGCTTTAATAGCATGGATCTTGTATTGGCTGAAAAGAATATTTCATTGTACCTTTTTAGAATGATGCAATTATTTTTACTGCCATTTTATGTTTTTAATTAAATATCTATTTAAAAAAATATATAACAATTTTTCTTATCACTTTCACCCTGTATTTTCATGTAAATTCACATCAGTTCCTGATGGACATGTCAACTGAACATAATATCAGGTTAATAAATTATGTTGAGTAACTGATCATTGTGCAACGATAAATGCAGTCATTTGTAGTGTCAAGTTATGTTCACATTCATACATTTACATACAAATTACCCTAGACTGGGTCAGATCTAGCCAACCATATGGCAGCATATCCAGGAAGCTATATGATAATTCAGACCATGCAATGCAATCGGATGACAGTTGTAATCCAGTCTGAATGGAGTTGCTTCGGCAGTGCCATGTGGCATCAGTTAATTGTAACATATTTTTCTTATTTTTATTCTTTTCTATGTATCATTTCTATTTTATTTTATGTTTTTATTTTTATTTCTTATTTTTCAAATTGTCTAGGTATTTTATGTTTTGATTTCTTATTTTTCAAAATTTTCAATGATCTCTGACCAAGTTGTGGTCAAGTTGTACTGTTGTTTTGGCATCGTTTGATAAATATCTTTAAATGTGTACAATGTAACAATGCATCGCAGTGATGGGCTTTAGGAGTAACACCTATTAAGTCAAGTGTTCTTTTGTCAGTCTACTTGTGGATAGGACCATAGTGTACAGTGTAGTAGGCCCATTGTAGAGCACACAGTACTACTCTAGCACTAACAGTAGCCCATTCCCACAGCCTACACCATAGCAGTAGCCCATTTCGAGAGCCTACACCAATGCAGTGGTAGACTAAGTTCACAGACCATGGAGTACTACTACAATGTAGTAGACAGCTCCCAGTAGACCACAGCTCCCAGACCCAAGCATACTATAGTGCAATAGACAACTCCCAGACCTTAGTGCACTACTAACAAGTACTACAGTGTAGTAGACAGCTCCAATATATCATAGAGTATGTACTATAGTACAGTAGACAACTCCCAGATCGTAGCATACTACTACCAAGTACTACAGTTTAGTAGACAGCTCTGAAACCATAGAGTATGTACTATAGTACAGTAGACAACTCTCAGATCGTAGCATACTACTACCAAGTACTACAGTTTAGTAGACAGCTCCGAGACCCTAACATACAGTGCAGTAGACCGTTCCCAGACCCTAGCATACATACTACAGTGGTTAGACAGTTCCCAGACCCTAGAGTACTACTACAGTGTAGTAGATGTTTCCCAGACCATGGAGTACCAGAGTGCAGTGTCCTCTAGCCACAGTTCCCAGCCTATGGTGTACTACACACGCTGGCCAGTCATTGACCCAGATACAGTACAAATGCTATGTCAGTTGGGAGAGTGGGCAGACTCAGTCAGGTGGAAAGCCTGGGTGGACTGGGAACCCTATAGGGGGGATGGGCAGCCGACTCAGTTTTCCTCGGTCCAGTGCCTTGTCGTGGAATATCCTTCCCTCTGTCAATTGACGAGGTATTTCCTCTCAGTCATGTTGTCTGTTCCAGACCCTAGTCGGCAGGTCTGTTCTGTAACTTGCAAATTTTTCCCTTCGACCTTTGGACTGGAGGGTCTTACGTAACCTTTGGTTTAGTCAGCAAGGTGATTATGGATATGGTCTGTGTGTTTCTTGATTTTATTACATGAACTTGTATATATTGATATTTCTAAGTGGTTTTAAGTGTTTTTGAGTAATTAAAAAAACCCAATAAAAACTCAGTTTTAATGTTCATGATCAATTCTTTCAGTTGTGCCTTGGAAGTTGGATTGTGACTGATACTCTAAATTTTGTGAAAGTCTTAGTTACCAACCAAATACACAGAATTGCATTGTATATCTTTTACATTTTATTGCCTATGGGTGAAAAATTCCCCCTGCGATGTAAAGCATTAATTCAATTAATGCAATCTTTTCCCTTTTTTTACTTTTAGAATTCTGCACAGTTGATACCCAAATATGTACATGTAAAATATTCATTTTGATTATGTACACACATTAAAAAATCTGGAGGCTATATGCCATCCCTTACCTAACACAAGTGCTAACCATTGCTACAGCAACCAACTGCTGTGCTTGTGATGTCTTGAAATGAACGTTAACCCAGCATGCACAGATAGCACACACACGCACATACCATATTTATTACACATGTTTATAGGCACTGGATGATGGGAGGGGGCGGGGCCCCCCCTGGTATCTGTTCTATATGCATACAGATGCGTATTCCGTCTGTACATCTGTACAAGGCGGAAATTCCACGAAGGATCCTCCTCCGCCGTATTTGCCGTCCATGACAGGAGGTGGAACCTGATCTGGCGCTCGTCAGGGATAACCCACTGGCACTGAGGCCAGATAGTGGTGTATGTGTGTGTACGTATATACCTACATACAGATCCCCCAGATGTGTGCCTGGAGTCAGGATTACAGAGACTGGAATCTGTAAAGGGATGTGTGTGTGTGTGTGTGTTGACACGCATCCCTAGAACGCCTCTCCTCCTTCAACTTTTAAGGGGAGTGCCCTTATCCCCTCCCCTCAGTCAGGAGTTTGAAATTCGGTCGGATAGGGTATGGGTAAAATTACCCTTGCAACTTGAGATTGGTTTATGGTTCACAACACAAGATTAGGGATGTGCTTGTAATGAAAAGTCTGTTTTGATCGTCTAGCGATTTTGTTGAATACGCACAAAGTAATATTATGATTCAATTTTTCTCATTATTTCAGTAATAATTTCCTCAAATATTATTATAAAAAAGATTAATGGCCAACTTTTATGTTTTCAGTGGTTTTTTTATGGTACATTGTTTTCACCAAGTAGATTGTAGAATGTTTTCCTTCATTATACAATTGTATTTCCTTCTCTGTTTATCTTTACCGAGCTGCTTACAAATACTGTTAAATAATGATGATAAATATACAGTTTTTATTGTATAGGAAATATGAGTAACACACCTCCATATTGAAATATATGAATCTGATATTTGAAATAATATCAACTGAAGTGACAATCCAGTGTGCTATTCTCATCTGACAAGTGTCATATTATTTAATCAAAATAGCTTTATTCTATTCTTTATTTAGTTTAATATATTTAGAACCAAATTGATTGTTGACATACATGAATCTTTGTTATTAATGCATTTGCCATAAAAGAGTAGAAAATAGGTGATTTTAAGCGAGCTATTCTAGTATGAGATTATTTTGATGAATATCATTCAAAATTAAATCTGAATTACTGTACTTTCAATATATTAATTGCAAATTTATAAACTGAGAATTAATTAACTGACAAGTCATGATATTATTGAAAGTGGTTCTAAACCCCTATTAAGAAAAAATAAAAAATAATAATAATTTAACATAATAACAAAACTGTCTAAAGCTAGCTTCGTCCGAGTACTGTTTTGAAAAACGACTGCTGTTACAACACTATTCAGCTACACCAAGATGTAGCTACATTTGATTACCAAACCTAAGTTTCAGCAGCAGTATTTATCTGGCAAATGAGAAAGGCCCTCGTTGAATGCAGAGGTCATGATCTTGATGAATGAAAAAGAAAAGAGACCGATAATTGATGAATATTACGGGGAGGACAGGATGGCGGAGCTGTCCTTGTCCGCTGGTGACCCCCGTGACCATGGTGACAAATGAAAGCTCATCAACACCTAATGTAGACATGTAGAGATTTATTAAAAGGTTAATAGTAATAATGATCAGTCCCACAGGTCGGGCGCCATCCGTGCGTCATCTGCTGCACGGGTAGTGGCTGCCGTTGTGCGAAACGTTTCTAAGAATTGTTGAATGCAGTGATTACTACCACCAGTTGTTTGATTGGAACCGATTGTCATGACTTTTGAAGGGAAGATTGTGCACTGATTAAGTTCGCATTAACTCCATTGTGCAATTACACTGACCTGATATCAACTCCCTGCTGAAGGCAACCAGAAATGCCCTAATGAGCAGTGTTTTTTTTGTCTAATTCAGCAGGGATGGTTAATAACATAATGTCCCATTCTCATTCCTGTCTCATGATAGAAGAACGACAGTTGAACATTTGATGTTTTGTTGACTCCAGAGGGACTCGTTGAAGCTACTCATGCTGTGGATACAATTTTATCTTGTTTGTCTGAAACATGGCAGTCACTGACACAATGAAGCGTCTCAGTTTTAGCCTCATTCTTCATTCAGTTATGAAGACTTTATGTGAAATACTGGCCGAAGACATCTCTCATGTGAAAGCCTCTACCATGTTAGTTACGTGTCCATCACTCCGCATCTTCCGAACATCTGTGCAAAGCAATTGCATCCACGCCTTCTGGAAGACAGTCAACCAATTCTGACCAAATTGCTCTATCGCATGTATGAATTTCAAGTATTGACTTCTATCATAACTCTTGTCATAAAGATTGATAGATGGTACGACCGTGGGGTCACTTTCCACGTGGCCCGCGTTATTATGAAGAGGCTGGTGGTCGTGGCCAGCAGAAAGTCCTGTGGCTGGTGAAGTCCTGTCGCCTCTTTAGGACGGCCTGGTCACTAATCAGAGGGGTCCTTGTTGTCCTTGAAGGGCTCTCCGGCCAGGGGAAGAAGCAATCACAGGGGCTTGCCCTGAAACACCCTGGGAAGATGGCTCCTTGGAGTTCAGAGGTCAGATTGGTACCGTGAAAGGTGCAGATTTGCATAGTGATGACTGAAGGACATTGTGGCTTTGAAGGATGAAGATGGTTGCTTGTTTTTGAGAATCTTATTTAAAATCAAGATGGTAGATTAGAATTTATAAGTTGTGAAGACATTTTAGATTGGACAATTGCTTTTACAAGAAGATATCAGTTACCCATCAGCGATGTTCATCATGTTTGATGGCATGGACCAGTTTTATCAATATTTATCGTACAGCTCTTAATTATATATATTTTTAAATTTTTTATTGGGTTTAGATCCATTTTCAAAATTCTTTCACATATCGCGGCTTGCCAGTTTAGGGCATGAGGAAAGCCACAACATCCATATAGCACTGAATGTAACATTGTTCCATTAAACCTGCGAGCTCCAGCTGGTATTTAGGGACCACAGAGTATGAGATAGATACAAGTCTTCAAGTTCTAAGGAATGTAAATGTAGCTGTTGTGCAGCATTGGCATCTCTCTGATGTAGTTGAGTTTCGCCCTGGGCACCGGCACCTAATGATCTATGGTGTCGTAGTCTTGGGAATTGGTATCTCTGCCATCTAACTGGCTTTTTTATCGTCTATTGTTTTTTTGTTTCCCAGATAATTGAAAGTAAACAAGCTCATCAATGCTATTCCTGACCTATCTGCGAAATGTAACCGGCCTTGGTGTAATGAGTTGTAGATGTAATAAATCTACACATTCCACGGCTGACAGCAAAGATGGACATGGATTCTTATCGTCATTGGCTTGGAGATGGTAGTTTGATTTAGGAAATGTTCAATAGACAATATGTTCAAAAGACATTGATTTTTTTTCTTTTGTTTTTAGTTTTAAAACCTAAATCACTGGATGTTTAGGTTATTTTTACATATGAACAGAAATCCTTTGAATGTTTCCAAGATAAATGTATTGTAAAAAAATATTTACTGTATTTAAATAACATTGGTTAAATTATTGAGGTACAGTAGAACTTGCATACAACGGACTCATTGGGACCGGCTATTTCTGTCCGTTATATGCAAAGTCTGTTATACGCATATGCCGCAATTAGCAACAGGACTGGGACTTCAGATTCAGTCTGGTTTATCCGAGGCCGGTATATATGTGAGGCCTACTGTAATACATAAAACATATTTCTTTTTACCTAAAGAATGTTTTTGTTTGGCCTATGTAATTAGTATCATATTTTGACATGTCACTGCATTGAATGAATCCTGCATGTTGACTGGAACTGGCCATCTGGTCACTATATGGTCATTTCCAATGGTCATTCTACTCATTTCCACCTGGACTGACCAGCTGATCTGGTAATCTTGGGGCATCTGGCTGCATTGCCATTGCATGTCCAACATGCCCAAACAATCCTTCATGAAGATGAGCACGGACAGTTGTTAATGGGCAATGATGGCTCCAAGGTGGCCTACGCTCAAGGATTACTGGCTGCTGTTTATCAATACTGAGATGTATCTCCCATGGAATTATGCCCAGACAAAATAAACAAGACTCGAGTTAATTATATAATGGCCAGTCAGTATCTATTTTTAAATACCTCATCTACTTCTAATGAGTATGTGGTTCCGGTGGGGCGTAAACACATTTTTAGTTTATGTTGCAGTTGGCATTTTGTGTATGTTTCTACGTTGTTGATTCCCAGTGGGGTTCTGCGATACTATACACACTGTTGTATCAGTTCAGCTTTCTTTCATGATGTTTCTTTCGTCGCAAATGAGTGAAAGATTCCCGCAGCAACGTTAAACTCATGATATTTCTTTCAATATTGGACAAATCTTTTGTAAATTCAATGTCTATTAGCAATTTTGAAAGAAAAACAAAAGTCGAGAATTCTGAAAATATTGGGACGGGTCCTTTAATGGCTTGTAGTTGGTAGACGTTGTTCAGACAGGGGTTATGTCTGGGTGACCGACCATCTGCAGAGAACTTGCCAGAGATTGGCATCATATCCCAGCCAAGATAAGGGATCTCTGGCTCTCTGTGAGATAAGGTATCTCGGCCCCATGGCTAGCGATCTGCCATTGCATTGCAGTCCCTCGTCCAAAGGATCTGGGGAGAAAATATATCGATGTCCATAAAAGGAATTAACATTATAGAAGTAGTTCATTATTTGTTTTGTACATGTTATTTTTTTTTAACAAATTACAAAATTAATTTGGTTATCATCCCATTAGGGTTACTTAACTCTCTCCATGCTGGAGGCAACTGGAGATGCCCTAAAGAACAAATTAATGTTGCTAATCCAGCAGGGAGAAGATTAAGCATGATAGATAAAATTAATTTTGGGGAGCTTTTTGTTATTGAATGAATGCATTCTTAATTGATTTTAACAGGGCTGTCTTAATTAATTTACAATATACCTAAACCAACAACAAAACTGACACAATTAAGGATTTGAGCAAATTGTCTGGCCTGTAAAGTTTAGCAATTGTTTCTGTTATTGTGTGATAATAGCTATCTGATGGCACGGCCAATAAAATGTGATCGAGATGGCCGTGGTTATTGTAGGAGATTGCAGCAAATTGTACCCACTAGTGTTACATAGAGAAGGGTGTACAATTATGTCAGCTAAGTGGGCCTGTCCATCTGGACTAGCCAACTAGTATCACTAGGATCACTAGTCTGGACCAGAGCGTGGACCAAGGGCCGACCCCTGGGGCTGTAAAATGGCAGATGTCGGCCATTTGTCGAGGCTCGGAGAAGGAGTTGCGTAACAGAACAAACCTGCCCTTGCCCTTGCGTTCACGTTCCCCCGTGTCTGGATTGGTCAACAGTTGATATAGCTCGAGGCCTAATTAGGAGTAAGATTGTTCTCCGGTTGTCTCTGCTTGTAGGGCCGTGCTGCTGCTTTAACTGTGTGAAGGCGCATGTAACTAAATACTGCTTCATTAAGATATCGCAGGCATTTACAATAGGTGTCGTTTGACATCAACTAATGCTATTGTTTCCATTCTACCTTCCTGCTGTGATGTTATCAGGTACTCGTGTATGCAGTATGCTCATTAATGTACGTAAATGTGTAACGAGCAATTTGTATGCTACAGAACAAATTGTGATCTTTGTTAACTCTCGTAATTGTAAGTTGAATTCATAAAGGGTTGATTTTTAATGTTTCACTGTGAACAGTTTTAAAATTAAACTATGGAAATTATTATAATACATTTTGAAGTTTCAATTCCTATTGTTTTAAAATTATTATAAATAAGTCTTCATACTAAAATTATACTTTACAATACAACACAGTTACCATTCATCTGATGAAACCCTAAAATGAGTCCAATGCTGGCAGTGCTATCTTTGCAGTCCTATCTTTACTACTTATCAGTGTCCAGTCTGTAATTCTCTGGCCTCTCAGAGTTGATGGTCTGAATGGTGATGCTGATGTTTTGACGAGACTGCTATTGGGATTTTTATCACAACAATTTGTCATGGCTCGTTGTGATAATTTGCATTCTGACCTGAAGTGGTATAAAGGTGTCCAGAAACGGACATGAATCCTTCTGCTGTATCCATGTTGCTAATGACTCGGCTAATTTTGACAGAAGTACTGTCGCCTATGGGTGTGAAACATTCCTGCTGCGATGTAAAGCAATATTTCATAATCTACAGAAGTACTATTTACCAGCTTGTACTAATAGTTGCTTGTGGAAGTATTATTTACTGACTTGTACTAATAATTGCTAGTGGAGTTTTTATTTGACCTTTGTTAAAGGAGTATTATTTACCGGCTTGTACTAATAGTTGCTAGTGGGAGTGTTTGTTTGAGCATCAAGTTACATAAGTATTATTTACCGGTTTGTACTAATAGTTGCTAGTGGAGTTTTTATTTGAGCATTGTTAAAGAAGTATTATTTACTGGCTTGTACTAATAGTTGCTAGTGGGAGATTTTGTTTGAGCATTGAGTTACAGTAAGTACTATTTACCGGCTTGTACTAATAGTTACTAGTGGAGTTTTTGTTTGAGCATTGAGTTACAGTAAGTACTATTTACCGGCTTGTACTAATAGTTACTAGTGGAGTTTTTGTTTGAGCATTGAGTTACAGTAAGTACTATTTATCGGCTTGTACTAATAGTTGCTAGTGGCGGTTTGTATTTGAGCATTGTATTACAGAAGTACTATTTAGCGGCTTGGCGGGTTTATCAAGTACTGAGTCGATTGGTCTATTTGCTCAGTCACTCACTAGCTTGGTTGGCCGCCAGTCAATGGAGCTGCCATTGATTTTCACAATACTATGACGCCAACTAGTTTTCGTAGCTCTGCTGTGACATTACTGCACTGGCTGCGGCGGGGGGAATTATTAACGTAGCCGGCTGCCGCGGTGGCAGAGCAACGACAATCCCCACCTTGTTTTTGTTGTTGCAGTCCTCGATACTTGTTGTTGCTGTGGAAATTTCTGTTCAATGCAGATTTTTGTTGTTGTCAGATTTTCGGTCCAGTCATAATAATTGCCATGGGTGTGTCAATGTTGTGTTGTCGGCGTTAGGCAATGTTATTCAATATTTCTTGTGTGTGAGGATTGTATGTAAAGAATTGATATTCAAAATGGGATTGCATTCTTGAGGAAAAGGGTCATGTTTGTTGTTGAATTTAATGATTTATGTATATTTCTGATACCAGTTTAAGTATTATCCACTTGTTTTAATGACAATTTATCTAGTTATTCAGGTCTTATTAATATGTTTGATCATTCACTGAATTGATTGATAATATGGTAGTCATGTTCTTTTTCATGGGCTCTCATACAGACAGTTTTATCATGGTACACATTCAGAGAAATGATGTTGTATTCTGGAAAAAGGTTTCAAGGAAGTAATACTATAATGTGTCATGAAGATGGATTAGGTTGCATAACATGAATATGGGTACAAGTCATCACAGGTTTATCAGTAGACATAATAACATATCAAGCCCAAAATTTGAGCCCAGGGTCAGACTGTTGCATTGACCCAAGTAACTAGCATTGGAGAAATCCCATCACTAGGAATCTCCATGGATTTGGTTTTTGCCCGAGTCTGACTTACGGTATTGGCTGTTGCGTTTTTTTCTTCGTGCACAGTGGCTGCAAAAATCAATGTGGAGATGGAAATCCTGTGTGCACGCGGACAGCACGCCACGGTGTTATTGGCAGAACTCCTGACGGATCTGTGCATATATTTATACTGGTCTAGCACAGCAAGTTGGTCTGTGCACAGGTCTAGGACAGGATGGATCTTTGTGAAGGTTTAGGACTGGTTGGATCTATGCACGGGTCTAACTGTACCAGGTGGATCTGTGCATATATCTAATAGGTGGATCCGTTCACAGGTCTAACTGTAACAAGGATATGTGCATATATCTAATAGATGGGTCTGTTCACAGGTCTAACTGTAGCAGGTGGATCCGTTCACAGGTCTAACTGTAGCAGGTGGATCTGTGCA
>JAUTCA010008906.1:3590-16925 GCA_032362005.1 Nodopelta heminoda | reverse complement strand
TAACTAACTCTTTCAAAAATGTAAAAATTATTTTAAAAAACAATCCTCAAAAATATCCTTTGTCATCTTTGACAAGGACAACACGTTCATCTTATTGTCAAAGCAGATGTTATCATCACCTTCTATGTCTTGCAACGTCTGGAGAATCCAAATGGGGAAAAGATTTTCTTTTTGACATCTTCTTGCAGATGAATCGATAAGCTACATAATCTCATTTTCAGTCCTTGGTACATATTTTGTGTTCTAGGTGTGGAGCAACGGTGTTACTGTCTCTTCTCTGACTTTTATTGATTTTTAACTGAGTTTCACATGGAGACCTAGATCTGTGACCACTTGGTCATCATTCTTACATTTGTAGAAGCGACATCGCCAAACATCTACAGAACGTATATTAATGTAGATATTGTATATTAGGTTCCATTTATCCAAGAAGAACCTTGGTTATCAATTAAGGTTTGGGGGTCATAGGTGGTATATATCTCAGGATGACAAAAGGTTGTATTAAGTAAAGAAGAAGATAAGAAATTAAAAATCTTTATGAATCTTTTCTTTCATTAGTACGAGCAAAGATAATAATGTTATGTTGTCTGTCTTGAAGAAAATACTCTGAAAATAGAGCAGTTTCTTTTATTTGGCCATGCTCTAATAGCTGTACAGGTGGTTATTTCACGCATAAATGAAGTTATACCCACTCTGCCATTCCGTGGAAACTTATTACAAAACAATAGGGTTTTGGTCCAGAACAGCTGGTTATCAAATGGAAACCAAGAGGAATGAATCAACAATCGACAACATTCCCAGGCATGCACAAATCTTGTTTATTCTACAGGTAGTGTGTTTTCCTGCTCTGAATAATGTACATTGTTGGTAAAAGTTCGCCCCCACCCCCCACCTTCCTCAGCCCCACCCCACCCCACCCCAGCCACCACCTCCTGCTGATATTGGTAGCTGTCTGAGAATGTCTTGCCGCTGTGATTCCCCACTTCCCTGCCATCTTGGAAGTGGCTCTAAACCTGGGTTCAACCATCCAACCCTACTAGTCTTCACCCTCCCCCTACCATTGAAACCTTGCAATAAGTGTATCTGGTGGGATATACCAGCAAATCCCATTACTGTAGTTTTCAATAAGCGTAGATACCCCCAGACACTGGACAGATAGATGCTAGGCCCTCGGCGCCGTGACAGTTACTGACCAGTGCCAGCGTTACTTACAGTTTATTAACCAAATTCCAGACCGATTGGGTCGTGTGGCCGTTGAATGCATCCTGTCAGTCTCCACAGATTACCGTACATGGGACATCACACATAGGGATGTTAATGTCCAGATAATCCGAAATGAAAACATTGATGAGGGCTCGTGGGTTGGAGTTAATGTCGACATTGGTTCATGAAGCCGGCTAGACTCGCGACATTTGCTTCACCGTGAAGGAGTCTAGACTCGGGAGCAGTTTCAAATCTCAGGATTGAATTCTCGCAGTGAAAATGAATCCTTTAATGAATATCTGCTTGGCCGTTGAATATATTACTTTTTGAAGAGAGATGCTGCCGTGAGATAAAAGTTGTCTTAATGTCAAGGACATGTCAAATAAATGTCGACACCTCACCTCATAGAGATATGGTATGGTTTGAGGCAATTATAGCTTTGTCAAGCTGAGATTTTTCTCTTCTTCCGAAAAGGTTCTTAAATATGGGAATTAATGCAAAATTTATTAGGTCACAGAGAGTTTCAGCTGGAGAAAAAGACATGCATAATTTTTCCGTACTTATGGATCTTTATTGATTTCGTCATGTTATCCTGGTTGCTAAGGAACCCATGATGGATGTGACTTTTACTTTTAGAACTGAGCTCAACACAAAAGTGATGTAATGGGTTTATTGATTATACGATATACATAGATAAATAATGTATTATAATCACCAAATGTAATTTTTCTAACTACTTATAGTTCTTATGGTCGGACACGTCTAGAATGTCCTAATACGAATACTCTAATCTTTTCAATTTCTCTTTTGGAAATATTTGTATTATGACGTAGATCACATTTTTAACCACATTTCTGCTAGAGGCTACGACAGATGCCCTGTTGTGATTTTGATTAATCCAACTGGGAGAAGATGATTACGGGTTGATCTTTAAAAATACCACTCCTTCTGAACCATCTCAAATAGATTATTCATATTAATCAAGATCGATTTTCAGTTTGAATACCAATTTTCATGATGTACCTACCATGCAGGGTTCCAGTTCAACAACGCAGGGTTCCGGTTCAACCAGTGATTCTGGCAGTGCTGGAATCTGGAATTCCATCGATACTCTCCGAGAACGACCCCGAGGTCTTTTGAAGGATCTCAAAAGGCCGGCTGTATCGCACAGTCATATTTATGCATGGCTTAATCTTCGTATTATTACGTGCTGTATCGCGCTCAACTCTCAGGATTCTCGTATTGATTATTGAAAAGCAGCAAAGGGTAATGCTCTGATTTTTATACTGGTAGTTTTGAGTCACAGAGAACCGGATGCCAGGCAGAATTACATGTCGGCATCTTGACTGAAGGAATTTGTCCATGAATTTCATTTGTTCTCACGTTAAATATATCGTAGGAATATCACCAAAAGGTCATTTTACAAATAAATCAATTAATTTTATTTTTTTAAATGCTAGTACATTTATTATTATTTTTCCATGTACCGTAAAACCTATCACAGGAATATCAGATAATTTCATATTTAAAAAATAAATTACTTACCGTATTTATTTATTTTTTTATTTTATTTTATTTTTAAAAAAAGAAGTTTTATATAGAGTAAAAACAAACTTGTTTTCAAATAACATTTCTTAAAAGGATTTGTTTTATTTTGGACAACAATTTTATTATTGTTACCGATTATTAAAGGTCAAGCCATTCCTGATGTTCCTTCACCACCTTGGTAACAGGACCCCCACAATGGTAGATCAGTACATTTCCTTTCCTGTCAGGATCTCTCGTTACATCATTGTACTCTACACAACCGAGACACCAAGAACCTCGCCGCCGCGACCGTTTTCCCAATCCGAACATGTTTCTTTCCGCAGAATTACTCCACAATGGATCCAAAGTAACACATTTTCTAGCCGCTATGTGACTTTGACTGTATTAACACCTATGCATTGATCGGCGGAGGAAAACCTAGTTGATGGCAGTTTTACTTGGCTGCATTTTTTGTTTGGGAAAGAAATAAAAGCGCCATTAATTACCGAAACATGAACTGCAAGGAGGAGAATAATGTTCCTGTGGCATTGCTGGCGCGGCAATAGTCAAATCTCTATTTCTGGTTCTTTCTTTAACTCTCGGGGAGGAGCTCGAGTAAGCTTCCATCTAATTGTGATGATCGAGGTTTTTTTTACTCTGTAAGCATTGCACCATTGCATTGAAATGGATAAAAAGCTCCATATGGAATGTACATATGGTATATATGAGAGACACATGTCATCCTTTATCCTTCAGAGTTTCAAAGTTCCAATTCATGTAACGTTAGTTTTTAAGCAGAATTCTTTATGTACGTATCCTTTATCCTTCAGATTTTTAAGGTTCCAATTCTTGTAACATTAGGTATTTTAAAGAAGGATTCTTTGGGCAATATTACGTTTAATTCAAAGTTATTATATTTAAAAAGAATTTAAAATGAAAAAGTATAAATGTCTAATTCTAGATACCCATGATCATCGATACCTTATAAAATTAGCAGCATATGATATTTTCTAAACTTTGCGGTTGCCTGTTCTGTGATGACAAGCTTGGTTGAAATTTCAATGTGTTAATTTTTGGTAACTTCCAATGTATTGGTAACGGTTCCAATGGACTGCTATTCTAATATATTTATATCTGCTTCTATGCGTTAGTGCCCATTCAAAGGTATTGGCAGCTGTTCTAATAAATTGATATCTGTTCTAGTCTGTCACACCATATTCTCACCTATATTGAAAATATCCCCCTAGGGCAGTTAAACAAGTCTCGGAGATTAGGGATGGTCTGTCTGTACCTATTGGTAAACTATTCAACAGTATCAGTACCCATTTCAATGCATTCGAAGGTATAAGAACTGGAACATCATTTCTGAATGCTCTTTCTCTGACAGCAAGACAGGATTCAGTTGACAAGGGGGACCTCTCTCGATGGTGTTGCGATCTCGCTCGAAAAGTCTGATCGATGGGTGAATGTTCACAACAAACACTGAATATGGCGCGGATTTAACAAGATGTCATAAATACCGTCTGAGTACGATGCTTATGTCTATAGGGATCACTACACGGCTCATGCAGAGGCTTGGGCAGATCCTGGATTCACCTAGCACTGCCATTATATTCCCATTTGTCGGCATTAAGTGTAGATGAATTCGGGTGAGAACATTACGCTTTATTGATTTGTTCTTATTTCAGTCGTTAGTGTTAGCACAACGTGTTTCTGGACGCGCCCGGTTTATAGACCTTATAATAGACCCAGTCTGGAGTACCAACAATTGGCTCCTCAATGAGCAGGAGAGCTCTATACAGGAAGTGGGTCAACTGTGGCACGTCTATTGGCGTGACCCATTTTTACAGATGGGAATAATTTAATCACAACCAGGCTTTTCACAAATTTACAAAAATCAATATTATGAAATATTTAGAGAGTTCCTCTCCCCACTAATTGAAGCCAATGTTGAATTTCTATGTATGCTACATGGTAAGCCGATTTTTCAATTAAGGCAGGATATTTTTGGTTGGCGAAAAAAAATATTTCATGATTACTAAAACACTTTACCACTTGCTAGCTTTACTTATTGTCGTTATTTGTAGATGAAATTTCGGTTTAAGGAAAATCATGTAGATACAAAAAAAAACACCTGTAGATTTCTTATCTTGCCGAGTTAATTGCCATGTGGAGATGGAAAATGAAGGTATGGAAGAAGATAGCTATGTCGAAGAGGTATATGAACAGCCAATGGTTTTATCATGTTTGTACGGTTGAAAAACGCGAGATGTCGAGTGCTGTAACATTGGAATGTAAGATCTTCTTACATTTACTTTTATATATTGAGCATAAAAGTATGAGATAACTAAAAATACACCACATGTGAAATTTTAATCTATATTCAAATAGGTACCACCTTTGGAACTTTTTATGGTAATCAACACAAGAGATGGGTGTTATTCGAGTGTTGGTTTATGCAGTTGTTAACATATGGTGTAGAACTCACGATTCTACCATCTCCACTTTGTGTGCCTTCTCCAGAAAGTATGGACATTTTAATTGACTTCAGATAAAGGATAATCAATTACTCGTATAGCTCCCGCAAATTGTCCTATTACCACTCGCCCAATCAGCAAATCCTTTAATGAAGATGCAGCATGTGTCTGCGTCTTCCATCGGCGGCCATTGATCAGGGGCTATCTGCTCTGTATAGATATAGACCTTCCCTCGACCATTTGAAGTAACCACCGACTAGGACTAATGGATCCTGATATCTGTGTCCGGACACAGGAAGGAATCCCTGGACCATGTGCCGGGTCTGTGGACCATGTGCTTCTGTCAGTGGATCAAAGCCCTTGTTATCATGTAACAGCACGTAGATCTGGCCCACCCTGCGCCCTGTCTGGGCTTTTGATTGTCGGTAGCAGTGATAGGAGATGAAACAATGAACCGGCTGCTCCTGTTTACTATGATTCTAAGCTGGTAATGGGTACAGTGTCCATTGCATAATAGTCAGGATTGCCCTGTGGTGATGGTAGAACCTTTGTGAATGTGTGATTGTATGTTTTAGTACTAACGTGAAATGTTGTATTTTAACAATGATTTTATTCTGTGAGTATTTGGTTACTGGTCATCATGTATGAGTATGATTCATGTTGTGACGTAAAACAATAATTTACTCATTTGGTTAATATGTATGTGTATGATTCACGTTGTGATGTAAAACAATAATTTACTCATTTGGTTAAAGGACAGTGTCCAATGGGTGATATTTTGAATAGGAGTATTTGGGTGAGAACAAGGTGTGACACCAACTACCAATCCACACACCGCTATACATGACCACATTGAACTACAGAAAAACTACTACTACTACATACAGCTACACGCAACCACATACCCACACAAATCGTCAAGACACCATGGCAGAAAACCACATGCTACAACATGCAACTACACACAACCAAATTCTATCACATGCAGCTACACACAACCACGTAGCAACAGACATCATCAAACACCACATGACACAAAACCACACACCATTACGGAAATGACGAACATCTCGCAACACATTCATCTTTCTCGTCTGAGGAAGATGAGAGTTGACTGCATTTTGGCACAAAAACGCTGCTCAAGTCTCTCTTCATCACACCCTTAATTGTCTTATGTGTCATCACCGACGACAGCTGATGACACCACTGACAGTGCTGGCATACCATCACTGACATGACACAGTGAGCCGGATGTCAACGCAAACATGCAGTCATCATGACGACTATCTACGCAAACATTCCCGACCATTCTTACTGACAGTGGGTGCCAGAGTTTGCCAAATAATTCCTCCCCCTTTTCCTAGTCTCGTCTCCCTGCTGGTGATGCCACACTGCACTCTAAATTAACCAATAAACACCATTTTACCGATGGATATATTGTACAACATCTGTAACGTTTCAACCAAGGGACCTGTCCCGGTGTGACGGCAAAGTTCATGGGTGGCAACTTACACAGCTTCCAGATGAAAGCTCCTTTAGAGACGTTCGGATCTTGCCCAACTTTGCGTAAAAACCCTTGTGATCTCGGTGCACAGGTATTGCTGGAAATCCCAGAAAGATGGCAGCCATTATTAAGGGTCGCCCAACATCCCGAGGGAGTCCGCCTCTCTTAGGATATGAACCCTGTCCTATCTGAACAATCTCTTTCTCCGATATTAACTAGTTGTCAGGGGAGTAGCAACACTTCCCAAATTTCCCCGTTCTGAAGGTCACGTGAGGTCAATGAGAAAAAACACTTGTTACAATGGCTTTTTACACGGTCTTTTTTTTAAAGTAGATGTAAGGTCATGTAGTGTGGTTATGGATTGAGAATGTGAGAAAGAACATAACACAGCGTAAACCCGAGAGAGGTTTACGTAAACACTTACTTTTGGTGCAGACGTATTGAAATAATTACGCACAAAAGTGCTTATTTGGTAGGGAAATCAAGAAAGCTAATTTTGTATGTGAACTGTATTGTGTTAATGTCTATTAGTGCAATCTGCGCGTATATTCTTTACACTATATGGATTTAATCTTAATGTATCTGAATATATATTCCAAACATTTATGGATTTATTCTTAATGTCTATTATTGCAATTTGAATGTATACTCTGAACATTTATATTAATAAAATGTTAATGTATATTACTGCAATCTAAGTATATTTTCTGGATATTTGTCATTTTCATGACACGGTCACTGAACATTATTACTCATAAGTATCGCCATCGTGGTCACTTAATCATAATTGTAATGTTTGCCAACAATAATGGCACTAATATCTACCTGTCTGTATCACATGCTCAAAGAAGTCATAGAGTACGTTGACCCACAAACACATTAAATCATCTCGGGTGGCATTGTTTCCCTCACCACAACTCCAAACAGTTGTGTAGCAACTATTATCTCTCATGTAAGCACCATTACCAGATTGACAGCGATTGGCTTAACCTACTAATGCTTTCCAGCACACTTATTGTTACCGTTTTGATTTGATGAATTAATCAACCCGATAAGATCTGTGTGGTCCGTGTGTATCGTTTGATGTTTGGTTTGAAGATAGACCAGATAATGGTCTTCTGGGATTTTTAGGATATAGATATGTATTACGATAATTATGGAACATTTGTCATCCTTTGACATGGTCTGAAATAAAGCTGTGATATTCCCACGTAGATGAATATCAAATGAATATCCGTGGTCTGTGCAGATACCCCTGGATATATTTCTCCTTTGTTCTCTAACCATTTCCTCCCATTATGAACCTGCTTATCTATACAACACTCGGACAAAATGGACGCCAGACTAGATCTAGGCACCATTGCATGAAGGTCTCGTAAACACTTTGAGAATGTGGCACCGTTGTGTCTATCCTTCTTGTTGATACCTATGAAGAAGCTATGGCCTCTCTTACTATTAGTGGTTAAACAGTTCTGCTCAGTGCTTCATGAAGGTGCGCAAGTCGTTGACACCCCCATTCCCCCCCCCCCCCTTCACTCCCAAATATCTTCCCTGACCAATTCATGGCGTTTTAGTCAAGAACAACTCTGCCCCTGAGATCAGACGTTTTTATCTCCAGAGAAACCTTCCATAAATTCCTGTGTGCATTCTGTCAGGCTGTAAACCATTTTCGTTTGTGCCAGCAAAATGGGCAGTTCCTATAATGGCCGCAGCATGCTCGACCCATTAGCGCTAAAGGCCAAAAGTGAACGTACCTGCTTTTGGAATCGGGGATGTAGAGCTTTCTCCGAGCAAATTAGATAGGTATTTCGCGGCCGTGGTCGTGGTTGCTATCAGTGGCAGCGGTGGCTCCATCTAGTGATGATGGCAAAGACTAAGGTGGGGTAACCATGCTTCTAAAGGGTAATGGTTTTATTAGATTTTTTAAATTGTTTTTATAATCCTGAATTTATTTATGATGTAGTTTTGGCCAATGCAAAAGGTCCATGACATCCCCAGTAAAAATGATTTGGTTGGAATCAAGTAAGTTTGCCAAAGCTTTTTTCTTCTTTTTTTTAATAAGGAAAACAAATAAAGGAATTATTGTCTAAGCTAATTTGGAAATTAATTTTGCTCAATTAGTTTTCAACAATACTGCCAACATCTATTTTAAACAGTACTTGTAACTGACAATCTTAGCATATGAATCTGTAAAAACACATTATCAAAATGATCTCACAATGATAGTTGATCTTTAATAGTAACTTAATCTGTTTTATTCTGATCGTCTTTGTCTATTCAGAATATAATATCACTGTATCAGATAACCTCGACAGTGCGGATAATTAAATTAATAAGTCATAAGTATTTACGTTATTCGAAATAGACTTGAGATCTTGTACGGTATGTCTTATAAATGTTGTTTTTTCATATTTAAACCAGAGGAATCTTATGACTGATAAAATATAAATATGATATCTTAATGCAACGTAATGGAATACTGGATACACATTGAATTAGGGTGAATATGATAGCGAAATATATGTAGAAATCGGTCATTTGCTTTTTTATTTTGAGAAGATAAGCTTGATGATAATAATAGACCCTATGTTATAGCTCATAGCATGTACCATACAATATACACATACCTACGAGTGACTATGTAAATAAGAGCATGATGATGGAGATTCAAATTACACATCTATATTTTCACGATGTTCTTCGAGACTGCTTCTTCGTTGACACGCTTCCCGACTCCGTAAACACACAAGGGTTAGTTGGCATTGTACCTCGATGTGTGCATTTTCCGGCTGATTGGCCAAACTGACAAGATCGAGACTCCATTAGCCCTGCTTACGAGTTTCCATCTCTCTATAAAAAGCACATAAAACACAATGGGCATATGTTCTCTGGTCACAAGTTCAGACTAATAATATTCTCCTATCTTGTGACAATGTTTATTCTGGTCTGCATGTCTCACTGCTTCGCCATTTAAAGGAGGGAGGTCCCTCGTTGAAAGCCTAATCGCGGGATTCAGACAGAGGCCCTTTAATTTTCGGTGACAGCACGTTGTCTGTTTCGGTGAAAGATTGGACGAGACCTGCCAAGGGCTTAGAAAAACGTATCAATGTTTCACTTTACAGTCCGTATTTCATCCACGTCTTGTAACTAGGAGATCTGTGTAACTATGGGACACCTCTGTAACTAGGGGACACCTCTGTAACCAGGGGGTATCTGATTTCAAGGCATAAAGGCCTCCTGAAGGGACAAATTAGTCGAAAATCTCAAAATTATATTTTCAGATAGTAATCAAGATCGTATATCAAGGGTTTAGGCGAGCCTTTTAATCTGGAGATTCTTGCGTATTTAGGGCGTTTTAAATAATAAATGTCTATGCCATAAACTGGACTGTTTCAATGTGTGCGAAGGGTGGATTATGTCTGCGTTAAATTCTTCAAGGATACACCAACATCATCCCACCAGCACTTTTAACGCTTATACAACATACATTTCACCACTAGTTAAAATGTTTCACGGCCCATCTATACACACAATAACAAGTGAAGAGATGCTAAGTCCACCCTTTTAATCTGTGACAGTAGCACTTAAAGTGGCAGCAAGACGCTGAGATATTCTGTAAGATATTCCGTAACGAGATTTATACCCTGAAACCATCAAGATTGTCCCACCCAATCCAAATATGTATCCCCTCCTCGTGATGAAAGTTACTCAACCCTTGTCGAGGAATTTCGATCACGCCTGTACCGTAACATTCTCGATAGATATCCGTAATATTCATTCTGGTCAGTTTTACGAGCAGTACGGCAATAAATTGTGTCATGCGTGTGCTCCACAGAGTTCAAATAGTGTAGAAGACCTCAATCCACAGACAGGCTATATTAATGTAGAGCTGTTGTTCGGTTTCAGGTTCTTGTAGGTTGACATTTATAAATGATGGAGTCTGCCTGTTCTGCCAGACTGAATGAATTAAAGAGATTTTATGTAGACATTGTTTTTACAGAAAACTGAAACTTTGCGTGTATTTGGTTATGGACACATATGTTCCTGGCTATCTGTTTGGTATTTATGGACATTAAGTTCCATTATGTCTCGACGTACTGTTAAAGGTGCATTGATTTTATTTCATGAGCAGATTTGGGATGATCTGCGTAGCAAAGCTAAAAGGACGTATCCCTTTGAATTTGTAACCACAGTAGTGCAATCTGGTTATATCCATTTCTCTGCACAGGCATGGCAATATTCCGCAGATCCGCGGAAATCCCCTGATTTAATTGTCTGCTGCTATGCATGGCTATGCTTCTAATAAATAAATACAAATTAAATTTGGGAAAAAATAATAATGTTGTTGGTGCTTTAACAGTTATGTAATAAGTTGATGTCTAGTAACAATGAGTTGATGTGTAGTAACAATGTGTTTGCTTGTGTTTTCAGGAGGTGATGCTGCACCGACTAACAAGTGAGGAGAAGTTAGGCCTGACCTTGTGCTACGGGTCATTAGAAGATGAAGTCACAGACATATTTATTAGCGAGGTAAGTGTCGAAAAAAAAAATCAGATTTATTTAGTGAGTGAGTTGGACAAATACGATTTTGATTCCTGCTTCAACGTAAAGTAATACATCACTCATTCACTCACCGACCTACCAACTCACACATCATAATTATCCAATATTTACACTCTTACATAACTGCAATAGACATGTTTAATACAGAGAAAACTGGTAAAAGTTTGTATCGAAAGAGAGAGTATACTCCTTGTTCAGCCGCATTGAGACATTACGCTCTTATCTCCGATGACATTCACTAGACATCTCTATTTCACTGTGTCCTCACCCCACTGTCTGTCTGATAAGGAGCTGATAGACAGAGACATGTGCCCTTTAGGTACAGATAGCCCCGGGGCACCTTGGGACCCCTAATTAGGGACAACACAGAGATAAACGGGACCCCCATCACAGAAGTCCTCCCACCATTTCAATATATCCGGCGGAAAAAGTCTGACTTTTAAAAAAAACACTCTTTTGTGCCACGATTGTGTCTCGATTGTGTCTCGTTTCTTCCCACAACTTTGGGTTTTTAGTGCTGTTTTTTCTTCTTTGATGTACTGGTCGGGGTACCGTGACTGTCGCGGTATCGTCCTGCGGGCAGCCCCACCAAGGTGGTCCACAGAGGAACGGTTCCCACACCCGCACCCGTGGGGCGACATTTATTACTCTCCCACAAATCGGAATACTTTGCCCACTATTTATGTTACCATGGGAGTCTCAACGTGTCCTGTAATTGTCAATGTGGGAATGTTAGGTCAGTGTTTTGTTGGAGGGGAAGTGTCGTAATGCACCCCAACTGTGTTGTGTACTGGGTTCCTATGTCACCTTAAAGGCAGGTTTAGGTATTTGTAAGAAGATAAAGCGTTAATATATGAGAATTGGGTTACTGTTATATCTAGACAATGTCTCGATCTTACCAGACCGATTTCTGTGTGGTCAGCAATAAATCTGGGAGTGAATCACCCTGAGAAAAGATTTCCAAACAGATAGAGAAAAAAAAAAGATTACTGCACAGGTCATTATATTAAAATTACTACACACATTACAATTACTACAACTACAACAATTCTGTATAACAATTACAAATGTCCTGTATTACAATTACAACATATTATAGAGGTCAATATATCCTAGCAATGAATACTATAACAAAGGTTACAGCACATCTCCCTGTATGACACACTCCAGACCTCAGACTCTCAGTAAGACGACTGGCCATCCAGTATAAACACACACCACTGGGGTGCCATCTACAAAGGGCTCCGAACCCCCCCCCCCCCCTGACCCACCATTCTGTTTACTCACAATACTCAATACTAGGCACCACAGGATTGTAAAAACTCTACAGGAAGCGTTGTTAAAATGTATGCCCGAGCGACCATCGGCTCTGTATTCTCTGAAATATCCAGGATATATCGTACCTGGCTTGTAATCGACATGCATTTAATGGATGAATATGCTGCGTTCAGCTCATTAAACGTCTAATTTTCGGAATATGGGAGACTCGGCTTCTGTGAAGATTCACCAGCCAAAGAAGCTAATGAAGCATGCCGAAGGGAGATAATGTGATTTGAAAGATTTCGGTCGGAAAATTGGAGCAGATCCGAACAAGAAACAGCCTCTGTCTGAACTTGTCACATGACTGGGTTTGAATTCAGTGGGATGGTTGACGATACCACGTCGCTGGGATAATATGTAAACTATGTATTGTATGAACTTTGAATGAAAGTTTGACACATACCTACGGTAACTCTATAGAACTCATTTTATGCATATGGATTCTATTTATGTTTTGTAGTAAGACATATGAATAATTATTTACAGTGTGTACATGAATATACGCACAATTTTGTAAAATATTAAATTATTATGCAGTTAAAGTCGGGTTATCTATCATTATTTCTTAACTTGGGCTGTGTGTCGCGAAAGAGTCATACTGATAACCTGGGTGTAAATTGAGGCTTACGTAATTTACTGCTATAGTAATAACTTGGCATAAGCCATGATTTAGGCCAAGGTCCGTATGCACAAATGTAGTTCAACCACAGTTTAGGCTAAACTAGGTTTAAGCGATGAGTT
>JAUTCA010006684.1:0-18402 GCA_032362005.1 Nodopelta heminoda | reverse complement strand
GACCCTAAAAACAAAGATACTGATGGCGATGGTGTTTCTGATGGTGACGAAGCTAAAAATGGCACAGACCCTAAAAATGCTGATGGTGATGGCGACGGACTTAGTGATGGCGATGAAATCAAAAATGGAACAGATCCTAAAAATGCAGATACAGATGGCGATGGACTTAGTGACGGTGAAGAAATAAAACGCGGAACTGATCCACTTAAGGCTGATACTGATGGCGATGGTATTTCTGATGGAGACGAAGTAAGAGATGGAACAGACCCTCTTAATGCTAACAATGTTATTAAAATTGATAATAAAAAAGATCCAGCAAAAGAAATCAAAACTGGTAAAGGTGACGATGAAGTATCATTAACCAATGGAACTGAAGTTGATAAAATTGATACAGGAGCTGGTAACGATACTGTTGATATTAATGATAGTAAAGTTAAAGACATTGATACTGGAGCAGGTGATGATACGCTTAGGTTAGAAAAAGCAATAGTTGACAATGTTAAAATGGGATCAGGTAAAGATGCTGTTATTTATGTTGGTAATGATAATAAGATATCAGGTATTATTGATGGCGGCGACGACTATGACAAGTTCAAAGTTGAAGACTACCAAGGAACTGCTAAAGATATAACTGACAAAATTGCTAACTTCGAAGAATTAGATGTAACTAAAGGGTCAAATTTAGACTTTGAAGATGGTTATGTTTCTCCTAAGTTTGATAATTTTATTGTAGATGATACTTCAACTCTCACTATGACTGGTGGTGGAAAAGGTGTTTATGTTATTAATTCAAATGTGGAAAATCACGGAACCTTTGACTTAATGGATAAAAAAGTTGGAGATAAACTAACTGTTGATGGTGATTTATTAGGAAAAGGCGGAACTTACAAATTAGATGTTAATTCTGAAACTTTTGAGTCTGATAATATCGTTGTGAATGGTAACTTATCAGAAACTGATGGTAAGTTCTCTTTAAATGATGTTTCAACTAAAAAGTATGATAAATTCTCTAACACAACTTCTGGTTTAGCCGAATTTGAAGCAGCAACGAAAGGTAAAATTATTTTACTATCTGCTCCAAATGATAATGACAGAAGTGATGAGAACTTTAGCTTAGCAATGGGAAATCAATATAATGGAGATCCTTTAAAAGCTAAATTTGCAATATCTCCTTTCATTTGGGATTTAAAAGCTGATGGTAATGATTGGGTTCTTTCAACAAATGCTGATACAAGACCTGGGAAAAGCAATAAGAAAAAAATTATTGCAGAAATTCCAGCTTATGCAAATTTATCAACAATTGCTAATGAAGTTTCTAATAGTGAATCAGAAACACTTCATACAAGACTTGGTGAGTTAAGAAGAACTGATGATGAAAGACAAAAAGGTTGGAATTCATGGGCTAGATTGAATCACAACACTTTTGAATTTGATGGTGGTTCTAACTATTCATTAGACTCTAAAAATACTGGTCTAACTATTGGTGGTGATATAGAGCTTAATCTAAGTTCAAGCTGGAAAAGCTATATTGGTGGATTTGCAGCATACAACTCAGGTAACACTAAAACTGGTGGGAATGATAAGTATACTGCTGATAAAGCAAAAGTTAATCATAAAGGCTATAGTTTAGGTGCTTATGCAACCTTCTTCCATGAAGGTGGAACTCATATAGACTTAACTACTAAATATAGTGAGTATGACTTTAGAATCCATGCTGGATCTTTATCAACCAAAACTACTGCAAAAGCTCTTTCTGCATCAGTTGAAGTTGGTCATAGCTTTAAAGTTACTGATAAAATATCAATAGAGCCTCAAGCACAGTTAACTGCTAAGAAAGTAAGCATTGATAGCATTAAAGGAAATGGTGTTGCCACTGGTAATACTAAATTCTCTAATCAAAGCTACCTTACTGGTCGTTTAGGTGTTCGTGCTGAAGCTAGCATTAATACAAGCAAAGGAGAGTTTAAACCTTACGCTTATGTTGGTGTGATCAAAGAGTTTGCTAACGCTTCAAAAATTGATTACTCTGGTATTACAGATATTAAAGGTAATGAATATAATAAAGCTATAGGAGAAGTTAAAATTGGATTTAGTGCTGATCTTTCAAAAAGTGCTAAAATTTATGGAGAGTTAAGCCATAAAAACAACTTTGATGACTATAAAAACACAAGTGTTTATTTAGGAGTAAGAGTTGGTTTCTAAATTCTTCGTTGAGTTAGACCAAAGCTTGGAATTTAAATAATCTAAGCAAATAAAAAAGGGTAGCCTAAGCTACCCTTTTTTATTTTTCTAAATTTATTTACTATAGTTACTCTCTAATGTTGAGACCCTGCATATTTGTATAAGAAATTTGGGCTTTAAAAACAGACCTTTAGACACAACTAAGTGAAGCGTCCTGTAATCCCCCCATATTTAGTAGTAATTAAAAATAGAGGTTAAGCGACTTCTAACAGCCATCTCGGTGGAACACCTCCATAATTCTGTTTCTATGCCACCTATGTGGTAGTTAATCTGACTGCTCAATTTGAGTTTCCTTGCCTCATTATGCTTATAAGTTCTCCTTCCAATAACTCACTTATAAGTATTTCTTTTTGTGATTTTATTTTAATTGTTTTTACTATATTTGTGATTTTAATTTCATTATTTTTTGTAGTACCTTTATTACTTAAATAAAATGCTAATAAAGCTAAAAGTAACCCTATCGTAATATATAAAACTATTTTCTTGAGATTTAATGAAAGATAGAAAAGCAGCTGTAAAAATAGACAAGATCAAACCTATTCGCGACTATTCCTATTATGAGCATAAATATAAAGAAAAAGGCTATAGCGATAAAAATAGTTATGAAAAAATCATAAATAAATCAAAAGAAACTAATCCCAAAGTTAATTCAGAATTTGGAAAGGGTAAGAAATGATAAAAACACTAAAAGAACCATTACTTGCATTTGTAAAAAACTGACAGGCTAATACCACATTCCCTGCAAATGTTAGCTGCTGATTTTCCTAGCTCACGCTCTTTTAAAATGTTTATTATTTGTGAATCTGTAAATTTTGATCTTTTCATAGTAATTTCCTCTAACTATACTTTAGTAAAAAATCCTACTTTTAAATACTTTTATTTAACGGGAGGATTACAGTAGCTCTTGATACTCTTTTAAATATTTGTCTAAATATTCATCAAATGTTATATCGTCAAAATCTCTTAATAGTTTTTCTCTTTTTATAGAATTTTGTACATCTACTTTTAATTTATTTAGTTCTGCATTGGACAGTCCTATTTTTTTGGCTTCTTGATAATGATTTTTGCTAATTTCAGTTATAAATTTATGGTAACTTTTATTTTCTAGCTGTTTTAATATTTTTGCAGATGGTGTTTTTTCTGGATTTTTAATTAAGTCATTCATTCGCTCAAGAATGCTTTCAAAGTGTGGTCTATGCTTTTCTATATCCATAGCTTTTGCAATTATATTCATTTGCGATATAACTTTGGTGCCCCATTCTTTGACTGATGTTTCTTTGCTGTTATTAAATATTTTCAGGCTAGTGTTACGCCCACAACAAGATACTTTTGCCATATTGTCTTTACATTCCATTTCTATTTCACTATCTAACTCAGGAGCTTCTGTAAATAGGCAAAAAAGCATATAAATTTCTAAAAAATCTAATTGCTCCTGATTAATACCATTTCGTTCAAAACAGTTAATATCCAAAGTTCTCAGTTCGACATAAGCAATTCCTTCTTTATTCAAAGTGCTAAGTGCTGTCTCTCCTTTTTTTAATAATTGCTTAGGTCTTGCAACTGTGTAATATTCATTTTCAATTTGCAGTACATTATTACTTAATTGCTGGTAGTTTCCTTTAGAGTCTTTCACCCCATATTTTTTATAAGAATCTGATTCTGTAGTAACTGCTTTTATTAAATCTTTTATATATATTTCTAAGCTATTTGCACTTACTAATTGATTGGTTTTATTTTGGTAACCTATATCAGACATCCTCAAAGAGGTTGCGTAAGGCAGATACAATGTATCATTATCAAGTTCTTTTAGCTGATTAGATTTTCCTTTGAAAAAAGATTTATCAACAGCAGGTGAATGCCCAAATAAGTAAGGTATTATCCAGCTATATATTCTAATATTCCTTACCAGATTCATATATTTTTCATTAATAAATTGCTGATTAAAGTCTTTATCCAAATATTGGGCATATACCTTAAACAAGCTATCACAAATAGAGTAATTAAAATGCATACCTGATATTAGTTGCATTGCTTTTCCATAGCGAAGAGCAAGCCCCTTCCTATAAAGTTTTTTTAATTTTCCAGAATTAGATTTTCCATAATCAGCAACTTCAACCTTTTCTGTATCATCTATAAATCCAGGCATAGAAGCATTTAAAATATACTCCTCATCAGATATGGCTAATGCTCGGTGTAAATAACATAAATGCTCAACAGTCTCTTTGGAATTGTAAAATGCAGGAGTAACAACTTCTAGCAAACTCTCAGCATAATCAGTAGTTATTTCTTCGTTAGTTAATGCAATTCCTAAATGACTTGGGTGAGGTTTTTTAGATAGTTTATTAGATAAAGTATAACGGAGACCTTCTTTCTCTATGCCTCTTTTACCATAGCTTAAGAGCCTTATATTTTTTGTTTTTTTAAAATGATTAATTGTTGATTCAAGTTTTTTCATTATTTTGTCTGTTAGTTAATACTAAAAAAATATACTATAATTATAATATCATAAACTAAATAACTTAGAGGTAAAAATGGCAATTATAGGTGTATTAATGGATCCAATTGAAACAATAAAGCCATACAAAGATTCTACTTTTGCAATGATGCTTGCAGCTCAAGATATGGGTCATAGTGTGAAATATTTTAAACAAAATGATATGTTTGTGGAAAATGGTGTTGCATATGTAACTAGCCAAGATATCAAATTATTTGATAGAAATGAAAATTACTTTGAGCTATCAAATAAACAGACACATAATTTAGATAAAATGGATGCAGTTCTTATGCGAAAAGATCCACCTTTTGATATGGAATTTATTTATTCAACATACATATTAGAAATGGCTGAGAAAAATGGCACTATAATTGTCAACAGCCCAAATGCATTAAGGAAAGTCAATGAAAAATTCTTTATTAACTATTTCCCAGAATGCACTCCAAAAACTATGGTTTCAAGAAATTTGGAAGACATAAAAAAGTTTATCAATAAACATAATAATACTGTGCTAAAACCAATGGATGGAATGGGTGGAAGTGGAATATTTAAAGTAGCAAAAAAAGACCCTAACTTAAATGTTATCTTAGAAACTTTGGGAGAGTTTGGTAAAAATACAATAATGGCACAGCAGTATATCGATGATGTTACATTAGGAGATAAAAGAATATTATTAGTTGATGGAGAACCTGCAACCCACGGGCTTGCAAGAATTCCTCAGGGTAACGAATTCCGAGCAAATATTGCAGCCGGAGGAAAAGGAGTGGTTGAAAAATTAACCAAAAGAGACCTGTGGATTTGTGAACAAATCAAGCCAACTCTAAAAGAATTAGGCTTACTTTTTGTGGGAATAGATGTAATCGCTGGTTTTATGACTGAAATTAATGTGACTAGCCCAACTTGTATAAGAGAAATAGAGGCTGAAACTGATAACCAAATAGCTAAAAAATTAATCTCTGTGATTGAAGATAAAATAAAAGATATGAAAAGATAGTTTTATAATATTGAAGAATTTTTTTTCAATATTATGTTAATCAAACTTTCTTTTCATACCTTTCGTTTTTTATTACTTATATTATTATTTTATTATTTATATAAGTTTCTATTTATTAGGTAAATACTTCTCGGTTAATAGAAAATCTATCTTTCTATCATCAATATTTACACCACTTACAATAACTTCAACTTTATCACCCGTTTTATAGACTTTGCTTGTTCGCTCGCCGATTAATTTATTTTGCTCTTCATCAAAATGGAAATAATCTCCATCTAAAGTGCTGATATGAATCAGCCCATCAATAAATTCTTCATCAAGCGTTGCAAATAATCCAAAGCTAGTAACGCTAGAGAGTGTTGCTGCAAATGTTTGACCAACTTTTGCCTGCATGTATTCACATTTTAGAAAACCAATAACATCATAACTTGCATCATCAGCACGCCTTTCAGCCATTGAACAGTGAGTTCCTAGCTGTTGCATTTCCTCCAAGCTATAAGAGTAAAGTGAGCCTTTGAAATTATTAATATGCTTTATTGCACGGTGGACTAACAAATCTGGATAACGCCTAATTGGTGAAGTGAAGTGTGCATAATTATCCAATGCCAAACCAAAATGTCCAATATTTTCAGCTTCATAAACAGCTTGTTGCATTGAACGGAGCACCATAATCTGTAAATAATCAAAGTCTTCTCTATCTTTTATTAAATGCATAACTTCGGCCAATTGACTTGGTAAAACTTCCTCAGTTGCTTTTAGTTTTATATTTATTTTGGCAAGCACGGCTGTTAGTTTTTCTAACCTCTCTTTTGTTGGTCCTTCGTGATTTCTAAAAAGTGCAACTGGTTTTGATTTACCTGTTTGTTTTGTTAGAAATTTAGCAGCAGATACATTTGCCCGAACCATAAATTCTTCAATTAATTTATGAGATTCCAAACTTTTTCTAGCAAAAATATGCTCAATTTTTCCAGATGCATCATATTCAAACTCAGCCTCAACGGTTCTAAAATCAATCGCACCTCTACTATCCCTTTGTTTTCTAAGTATCTGATATAACTCTTTCAAAACTTTTAAATCTGGGATTATGTTTTTATAATCATTTTCCAGAACTGGATTATTTAGAAACAAAACCTCCTCAACCGCTTCATAAGTAAGCCTTGCATGAGAATGCATAACTGCATCATAGAATTTGCTTCTTTTAATATTCCCAGAGTTGTCAATTAACATTTCACAAACAATACAAAGTCTATCAACATTAGGATTTAATGAGCAAAGACCATTCGAAAGCTTCTCTGGAAGCATTGGAATAACTCGATTTGGGAAGTAAACTGAAGTTCCTCTATTTACAGCTTCTTTGTCTAATTCTGAATTTTTCTCAACATAATGAGCAACATCAGCTATTGCAACATATAAAACATAACCTGTTTTAGTCTTTTTAGCATAAACAGCATCGTCAAAATCTCTAGCTGTAATTCCATCAATTGTAACCAGTGGCAAGCCTCTAAGATCAATTCTATTTTCATAATCTGACTCAATCAAATCATCAGGAATTGCAGCTGTTTCTTTGATTAATTCTTCAGACCATTTATTCGGTAAATTATGGCTCGCAATTGCAATATCTATTTCCAAACCAGCATCCATATAATCGCCCAAAACCCTTATAATGTCTCCACAAATTGGTTTTCTTTGCGTTGGATAATCAGTGATTTTTACTTCAACTATTTGGTTGGTTTTTGCATTAGTTGTTTTTAGGTTATTTATATGAATTTTTTGATGAATTCTGCGGTTTTCAGCTTGAACAGTAATCATTCCATATTTTTCAACCAGCTTACCAATTATTATTTCATTTGCCCGCTCAATAATTCTAATTATTTTACCTTCTTTTTTATCACCCCTGCCACCTGGAAGGGTAACTGCTTCAACAATGTCAGAGTGCATAACTTGCTTCATTTCTTTATTTGATAAATATAAATCAATACCACCTTCATTAGGAACGAAAAATCCATAACCCTCTGAATGAGCGATAATTTTACCAATTTGAGTTTTAAGTTTTTTTGCAACTTTATATTTTTTATTTTTCCTTTTTTCTACTTGCAAATCTTTAGTCATTGCTTTTAAGCGATACTTTAGAGTTTCTTTTTCGGCACGATTAAGCCCAAAAGCATTGGCAATAGCTTCAAATGACATTGCTTTTTTAGATTTTTTCAAGGTTTCTAAAATAAACTCTCTACTTGGAACAGGGTTTGGATATTTTTTTTGTTCTAATTTATATTTAGGGTCTTTCTTTCTCCAGTTTTTCATAATTTACTCTTCTTTTTACTTTTTATTTTATTTTGTTTTACAGGCTTAGATAAATGTGTTAATCTTTGCCCTCGTTTTTAGGTTTTGTTTCTTAGGAACAACTCGGAGAGTTGGCTGAGTGGTCGAAAGCGCTCCCCTGCTAAGGGAGTATATGGTTTATAGCCGTATCGAGGGTTCGAATCCCTCACTCTCCGCCATTTTCTTGGTTATTTATTTTTTCTAAGTCTTTAAGTTGAAATTTTAGTTCCAGTTTTTAGATTTAGCTTTTTCAATACTTATCCAGCCAGAAAATCTCTTACTCCAAACCAACATACTAATATCTATTGATTTTTCTTCAATCATATTATCTATTTCAATAATTGAATAAGGACCTTTTCTTTCGCCCATAATCATAAGATAATATATTTTTTCTCTTTTTTGCACATTCTCATTTACTTCTACTTGTGGAACTATAACAGGTTTAATTTCTGTAGCTTCAACATTATCAATAACTTTCTCTTTATTTTCTTTTAGAGTTATTGGTTTTTGCAGCTTAACTTCTTTAGGTTTTTGGTCAACTTTTTGCAAAATTTCTTCTTCAATTATATCTTTAATTTCTACATTTTTATCTTCTGAATTCAGGACTTTATTTTTCACATCTTCTGGTAAAGATATTTTACTTATATTTAATTTTCTAAGTTTAAACCCTTGTTTTAAAACTTTAAGTCCTAGCTCATTTTTAATATCAACTAAAATATTTTGATAGCTTTCAAGCAACTCTACCAACTCTATTTCTGAGTTAGTTATTTCTTTTGCTAAGCTATCTAATAACTCTTGCGTTAAATTATTGATTGATATGTTTATATCAAATTTATTTTCTAACATTTGAATTAGAAAGTATTTTATGTTTTCAACTGAAAGTGAATAGCTTCCTGCAACTTTTATACCTGTTGTTCCAAATTTTTTATCATTTACAGATATATTTTCTGAAGTTTTCCAAAAGATATTACTTTCATTTTCAGTGCTGAAAAAATAAATATCCGCCTCAAATGGATTTCCATTTCCCTCCCAGCCTTGCAATTTTGATAAAATAGGGGCTCCAGAATTATCAAGTAAGTAAATTCCTGGGAAAAATATATCTGCTAATTTATTACCCTGAAGCAATATTGCAACTTGGTTCTTATTAACTTTTAAGTTTGCCCCATAATGGATTTTTTTTGTGCCACAATCATACTTATGAGCAAGAGACTCTGTGTCTTTAAACTTGTACTCAATGCTTTTTATATTACTGCTAAAGATGTTTGCGAAAATGTTACCAAATATATTATTTAAAACTGACATAAAGATTACCTAGATATTTTTATGTATTTATTCTACTATGAATTCTCCAATTTTTGAATTTTTGATACATAAAAGAATGAAACAACTACAAATCTTAATAAAAAACACACATAAATCAACGGCAATTTCAATTTTAGAAGATGATATTTTAAAAAATTTTTTTATTGAAGATAACTACAATAAGTCCATAAAAAACAATATCTACAAAGGAAAAATAACTAGAATAGCTACTGGTTTAGATGCCGTTTTTGTTGATATTGGTCTTGGAAAAGATGCTTTTTTACAAGCAAAAGATTGTTATCAAAACAAATATAAAAATACAAAAAAACAAAAAATATCAAGTTTGTTTAATTTGGGTAAAGAAATTATTGTACAAGTTTCAAAGGACCCCATTTCATCAAAAGGAGCTAAGTTAACAACTGACATTGCTATTGCCTCGCATAGTTTAGTTTTGCTGCCATATTCTGAGTTAATAGGTGTTTCCAGCTCAATTTCAAAAGGCACGCAAAGGGAAAAATTAAAAAACATAATTAAAAATTTAACAAAAGACTTTTCTAAAAGTGGTTATATTATAAGATCTGCTTTTAATGAAAATTCAGAAGAAGGTTTTAAAAAAGACTTAAATTATTTAAATAATTTATGGAAATCAATTAAAGAAAAAGCAAAACTAGCTAAACCACAGTCACTAATCCATAACGAACTACCTATTTATCTTAGAATTATTAGAGATGACTTAAGTGAATTTTTGGAGAGCGATAATTGTAAAATCACAAGCATTCAATCAGATAGTGAGCAGCAAAACAAAGACATACAAAGCTATCTAGATGAGTTTTTCCCAAATAAAACTAATATTGTAAGTAACTTTGGTAAAAATACAGATATTTTTGACACAGAAAAAAACATAAATGAGCAAATTCAAGAAATTCTTATCCCCAAAGTAGAGCTGAAATCTGGTGCTTTTTTAATTATTGAACAAACACAAGCTTTAACAGCTATTGATGTAAATACAGGAAAATTTCTTGGTAAAAAAGATAAAGGAAAAACTATTTTGAAGGTTAATTTGGAAGCATGTGTGCAAATATCTCATCAATTAAAATTAAGAAAAATAGGTGGGATTATTGTTATTGATTTCATCGATATGCAAAAGAAATCAGATAAAAAAAAGGTTTTAGAAGAGTTAGAAAAAAACTTAATTTTAAACTTCAAAAAATATAAATTATCGCCAATTTCAAATTTAGGTTTAGTTGAATTAAGCATTCAGAGAAAAGGAAAATCCATTTCTGAAATAATGTGTAAACCTTGTAATAATTGTAACTCAACAGGGCTTGTTTGCAAATAGCACGCCATTATTGAAAATAACTACCAAAAAAGAAACAAAGCAATGAAAACATAAGTGATATATTTATTTCTAGCTTATAAAGCTAATAAATGTGCTATATTAACGATTTTATAACTAAAAATAATAAAGGTAATACAAAACATATGAAAATAATAAAACAAACCATTGTAGCAAGTGCCTTACTTCTCACAATAACAACTGCTTGTGCAGATGAAAAGCCTAGACTTGAAGATAATTATTATGAAAGTATAAATTATGAATGGCTAAGTAGTACGAAAATACCAGACTCTAAATCAGAAGTATCAAGTTTTACTGAAATATCAAATAAGGTAGATTTAGATTTGAAAAATATTGCTGAAAAACAAGATCCTAAAAGCATATCTGAGAAACAAGTCAAAAACTTATACTATTCTTTTATAGATAAAAAAACAAGAAATAGCCTAGGAATAAAACCTATTAAGCCATATTTGGATAGTATAAAAAAAGTAAAAACTCACAAAGAGCTTGCTTTATTAGTTGCTAAACTATCAAAAGATGGCATTAGTACTCCGTTTAAGATAATGGTAGATGTTGACTTAAAGAATTCTGATGCCTACGTTCTAACTATGTATGAGTTCGGCATTCCTCTTGAAAAGAGCATTTATTTAGAAGACAATATTAATTCAAAAAAGCAAATAAGAGCATATAAAAAATATTTAAAAAGTTCATTTAAATTGTTAGGTTATAAGGATTTAGATAAAAGGGCAGAAAATGTAATTAATATTGAAAAATCTTTAGCTAAAATGCATTTTACCCCAGTTCAAAATAGGGATTTCCAAAGCCTTTATAATGAATATGATTATGATGGCGTACTTAAAATGATGAATAATTATCCTTTAAGTCAAACTTTTGATGCTTTAGGGATTACTTTTGATAGAATTATTGTTCAGCAATTACCTTATTTCAAATGGTTTAATAATTATTTTACTGAAGTTTCTATTGAAAAATGGAAGGATTATTATGCAGCAAAAGTAATAAAAAAATTCTCTTTTAGCCTTACAGAAGAGTTTGAAGAAGTTATGATAACTTATGATAAGCAACGCGGAGAAATACAAGAAGCTCCTAAAGATTGGGAGCAAGGGATTGATATGATTCAAACCGTTATACCGCAAATAACTGGTAGAGCTTATGTGGAAAATAATTTTGACAAAGAATCTAAAAAATATGTCAAAAAATTAGTTAATTCAATCAGAGAAGAGTTTAGATTAGCAATAACTAACTCAACTATTTTCTCAGATAAAACAAAATCTAAAGCTTTAAATAAATTGGACAAAATGCTTTATAGCATAGGTTATCCTGAAAAATGGGTAGATTTCTCTAAATTAGAAATTAAGCCAAATGAGTTAGTTGAAAATATAATAAGAGTAAATAATTTTAATTTTGCTAGAAATATATCAAAATTAAATAAAAAAGTAGATAAGAGTTCTCCAGAAGTATCTTCCCATGAAGTAAATGCTTCATACCAGCCTACATTTAACAGATTTATATTACTGGCAGGAATTTTAAACGCTCCTTTTTTTGATATAAATGCGACAGATGCAGAAAACTATGCTGGAATTGGTGCCGTTATAGCACATGAAATCGGACATGCTTTTGATGATCAAGGCAGTCAATTTGATGAAAATGGTAGCCTTAAAAACTGGTGGACAGTTAAAGATAAAGAATTATTTAATAAAATAAAGAACAAGTTAATTGCTCAAGCAAATAGTTTTGAAGCTTCTCCCAATGTGTATCTAAATGGAGAGCTTACTATTGGGGAGATTATTGGGGATTTAAATGGCTTTCAAATATCGCTTAAAGCTTACTCAAGACTAAGCAAAAAAGAAGGTAAAACAATGGAGGGTAAAAAGTTTTTTGAGCAATATGCAAATATATGGCGACTAAAACTGAGAAAAGAACTTCTTTTAAAAATATTGTCTATGGACCCTCACCCAGTGAGTATTTTTAGAACAAATAGCACAATGATGAACACAGATGCTTTTTATGATATTTACAATATAAAAGAAGGCGATAATATGTATCGCAAACCATCTGACAGAGTTAGTATGTGGTAAGGATAGTTCAGAATTTTTAGGCAGTTCTTTGTTTACTGCCTAAAAATTTTAAACTTATAAGATAATTTAATCTTTCTAAAATCCACTTTCTCGTATTAATAATGCTGTAACTTGGTTAGCAATTCGTGAAGCAAAGCTTTTACGCTCACCTTCTAACTGAACAGTACCTCTCAATAGCATATTTAGTTCTAATGATGAGTTTTCTTTATTTTCATTATCACCTTTTTTTTCAAGAAATTCTAACTTATATATAGCTTGATCAGGTGTTAAAGTTTCTTTCTTTTTTTCTAGTAAGTTATTTTTAGCAAATCCAGACTCAGAAACTCTAACAGGGATATTTCCATCAAAAATTGATGCCAGATATCTTTCAGATAATGAGGAAGAATTTGTTTTATCTATTTTTTCAACAGCTACATTTATTTTGGAGTGCAAGCTATTTTCAAAGTAAAACTCTCCTTCTGAGTTTTTATTTATTCGTCCAAAATCTTTTTCATTAATATATCCGATTACTTTCATATCAGAAAAATCAGCAATATAAGCTAGTTGTGTTTTCTTATTTAACCATAACCCTTTATATAAGTCTTCATTAACACTGCTTGCAACACCAGATATTGGACTATAAACAGATAATTTTTCTAACTTTTCATTTAGACCATCTATTTCTTTTTGAGTTGATAGTATTTGTGATTTAATAATATTAGTTTCTCGCTGTAACTCCCCTATATGACTTGTTCTCAGTCTAGATTCTAAAGCTTTTAATTTAAGCTGTTTAACTGTTAGCTTTCTTTCTAAAGTTGGTGATTTAAATTTGAATAAAATATCTCCTTTTTTAACCTTATCGTTTTGCTTTACAATAATTTCTTCTAGCATTGCTGGTTCTGAAATGAATAAATTGCTAAACTTAGATGGCTTATAGACTGCAGGGACTTCAACCGTGCTACTCCATGGGAAAAAGAATAAAAATAAAATCCCAATAAAACTCATAAATGTTACAGTTGTCCTAAAATTAATTTTCATATATTCCCTCATTTTCCACCACATTAATATTTCTTTAAATATAGGGAGTGCTAAAAACCATAGAATTTCAACAGTAAAAAGGATTATCCCTAATAATTTGAAAAACATGTAATAAACAACTAAAGCAATCCCTAAGAATAAGAAAAATCTATAAATCCAAATGCTATAAGCATAAACTAACATCCAATTTTGAGTTTTTTGAGGTAAGTTTCCTTCCTCTGGCGATGGTAGTTTAAAGCCAAATAATAACTCACGCAAAAACCATTTCCCAAGTTCAATTGAGCGGTTTTGAAGATTATCAACTTCAACAAAATCGGATAAAAAATAATACCCATCAAACCGCATAAGAGGGTTTGTATTAACTAAAAGCGTACTAATCCAGCTAACGGCGGCTAAGAAAAAAGTAACAGTTTTAACCCCACCTTCAGGGCTAACTGCCCAAATAATAGTTGCAACAATTGCAACCATAAATTCCACAATCATACCTGCTGCTGCAATTTTTAGCTTAGGCGATCGTTTGGTCAAACGCCAAGAGTGAGTTGTATCAGTATATAAAATAGGAAATAAAACGATAAAAGCAAGCCCCATGGAGTTTACGGGGAGACCATAGTATTTGGCACAAAATCCATGACCCATTTCATGCAAGATTTTCACAAACCCAATTGCAAGTGCATAAAGTAAGAAACCTTCAAAGTCAAAAAAGTCAAAAAATGTTGTTATAAATTCACCAAACTCACGACTGATTAAATAAACTGAAAGAAAGAATAAAACCATAACAACAGAAAAAAACTTTCTAGTAAAAACAAACCTAAAATAAGGAAGTGCGGCAGTTAAGAATTTATCAGGTTGAATTAATGGGATTCTAATAAATAAATAATTATGAACAAGCCAAGCAATCATTCCTTTTTTAGCTTTTGTTGTTACATCAGTGAGTCTTTTTGCAGTCCCTTGGCTATCAGCTGCAATTAACTGACTGTTCACCAAAAATTTTTTAACACTTTCCACATAATCTGAGTTTATAAGTAATCCTGTTTTATCTTGAACGGCTTCACATATTTTTAGATTATCCTCCAGATCCCAAGCTCCAAGGACTTCTATTTCCGCCAAGCCAACTCTAAAATACATATCTCGCAATGGGTCAAATAGTACCCAAGTTGGGGAACCATCTTTACTTTTTGCTCCTTGGAAAATGTCAATATCTTCGCGTATTTTAAAAAAAGGTAGATTTTCTGTTATTTGCATTTTAATAATTTATTCTTTAAATGTTTAAATAAAAGCTAGTTATTAGTTATTAGTTATTAGTTATTAGATGATTTTTGTGATTTTGTCTAAAGGAATATGACTTGAAATATTTTACTTTAAATACTTACTTAAAATAATTAGCACAGGGGTGTTTTATTATTTTTGCCAATTCCTTAATATTATCTATTTTATATTTTTTATCAAAAATTGCTAGAGTTGTTATAGGAACAATGCCAGCAATAGCATTTGTATAAAAAATTTCATCAGCTTCTTTTACATGATTAATTTTTATAATTTCCTCAGTTATTTCTAAGCCAAGATTATGAATTATATCACTTTTACTATTAAGTATTTTTTGCCTTATTGTACCTAAAACTCCAGATTTATTTAACTTTGGTGTTATTATTTTATTATTTCTAATAATGAAGATATTACTAGAAATGCACTCAATAACATTATTATTTGTATCCATCATTAAACCTTCAGCAAACAAATCATTATTTTCTTCTCTTTTAGCAAGTATTTGCTCTAACCTATTTAAGTGCTTTATCCCAGCTAAAGCTGGTTGCATTGCTAATTTAATACTGCAAACTCTTATTTTCGCACCCAAATATAATTTAGAATTAAATTTGTAAGGGGTTTCTTGAATATATATTTGTGCCTCTTGAGCTTTACTGGTTTTGTAAGCTCGCAACGCCTTGCCTCTTGAAATTATTACTTTAATAATTATGTAATTAGTATCTTTGTTTAACTGTTTATTTTCCAAACCAGATTGAAGCTGCAAAATTATTCTTTGCTCTAATTTAAATAAATCAGGAGTATTTATACCTAGCCTTAAGCAACCTAGTTTTATTCTTTGTTTATGAAGCTCAAAATTATAAATTTCAATTTCTTCATCAACTTTAATAAGTATAGTTTCAAAAATCCCATCACCGTATTGAACAATACTATCTAATAAGTTTATTATTTGCTGTGTTGCTTGTCTTTGCTGATTTTTCATAAGTTTTATTATTACACAATCTTTAAAATCTCCCAAAATATTAAAAGTAAGAACATTAAGAAAATTTTTAGTTAATATGTTAATATTTAATCTTTCATAGTGGTGAAATTTATAAATTTTAATAAATTAACAAGGAGTAAAAAATGAGTTTAGGAAATGTAAAACGAGGCGATACGCCAAACAAATTTAATGTAATTATTGAAATCCCAACAAATTCAGGAACAATAAAGTACGAAGTTGATAAAGATACACAATGCTTAACCGTTGACAGATTTATGAAAACAACTCTACAATATCCTGCAAATTATGGATATGTTCCAGAAACATTATGTGGTGATGGCGACCCTCTTGATGTGCTGGTTATAACACCAGAACCGTTAGTTGCAGGTTGTGTTATTGAAGCTAGACCTGTTGGCGTACTTAGAATGTCTGATGAGTCTGGTGAAGATGCGAAGCTAATAGCTTGCCCAATTGAAAAAGCCTGCCCAATGCTTTCAAATATCCAAGATTTATCTGATATCCCAAAACTTTTGTTAGAGCAAATCCAACATTTCTTTGAAAGATACAAAGATTTAGATGAAGGTAAATGGGTTAAATTAGATGGCTATGGAGATAAAGCAGAAGCAATCAAAGAAGTTGAAGATTCTATAAAACTATATCAAAAATAATCCAAAACAACTCAAAAATAAAGTATTTGGAATGATAATCTAAATACTTTATTCACTTTTAAAAGCCTTAAAGGATTTAATAAACTATGAGTCTCTTGGCAAAAAAACTATTGATTCTGTAGGTAATACAGCAAAGTATATTAAAACCATATATTTTCCAGATGGAAATATGGAACATCTCAAACAAAAATGTATCTAGTCAACTTATGGGGAAACAAGGTATTATTATCTTTACTGTTAAGGATGGGAGTAATTGCGGAGACCATTGCTACTTTAAACATGGTAACCCCTTTACCTTAACAACCAAAGTTCAATTATGGGAGCTAAAATAATGAAAATACTATTTTTAATATTGTTCATTACCTTATTTGTATCTTGTGGCTCAAATAAAGCTGAAAAATGTTTTTATCACGAAAAAGAAAAAAGATATAACCTAAAAGAAAAAGATAATTGCATAACATTATCATATGAAAATATACTATTGGGGACAAAAAAGACTGATGCTTTCATATCAAAAGCAGTAATAAAAGACGGATATTACAATCAACATAATCTAGGAGAAGTGTCTTCAAAAATTGGTTTTTTTACTTTACAAGACAGGGAAAAGTTAGACGAGCTTTAAGTTTTGATAATGGGGCAGATTATTTTAAAGAAAAAAGCAAACCTACTCCAGAAAAAAATATTGATTTAAAAAAATAATCATTTTTATGGTGAGCCTGCTGTCTTGCTTTGATAACTTTCTCAAGGGTGCTACTTTCATAATCTTTGTAACTCTTAACAGTGTCAACAAGTGCTGGAATAAGGTTATATCTTCGTTTCAACTGAACATCAATATCTGACCAAGATCCTTCTATCCTAGCATCTAATGATACAAATTTATTGTAAATTGTTACAAGATATACGGACAATAAAATGATTTTTATTAGCAGTACAATAAAAAAGTCATAATTACGCCCTCATTAAATTTTAAATTATTATAGCATATTATTGATATTAAATAAAAAAGGTAACTTTTAAAAGTTACCTTTGGCTTATTTGAAAGTATTAAAGTATGGAAATTTGCTATTTATTTAAATGCTTTGATAAATTATTTAAAATAAAAGAATTTATATTCTCAACGCTAACCATTTCTGGCTCTTCACTTTCTCGAAATTTATATTCAACTTCAGAGTTATCTAAGGTTTTATTTCCTATAACTATTCTGTGTGGAATTCCAAGTAAATCAAGCTCTGAGAACATAACTCCAGGGCGTAAACCTCTATTATCCAATGCAACATCAATACCTTTTTCAGTTAAAAGCTTATAGATGTCATCTGCAACTTTTGTAACCTGTTCAGATTTGCCATAACCTATTGGGGCAATAACAACTTCAAAAGGTGCTATTGAAATTGGCCAAATTATACCATTTTCATCATTGTTTTGCTCAATTGCAGCAGCAACAACTCTAGTAATTCCGATTCCATAACAACCCATTTCTGGAGTAATTGCTTTACCTTGGTTGTTTAAAATATTCATTTTCATTGCTTGTGAATATTTGGTTCCAAGTTGAAAAATATGTCCAACTTCAATTCCTTTTTTGATAATTATATTACCCTTTCCATCAGGGCTTTTGTCGCCTTGTTCAATATTTCTAAGGTCACAAATTTCTAAATCATCTCCAACATCACGACTCCAATTCATTCCTTTGAAATGA